>VURO01030162.1:0-16964 GCA_015108175.1 Pelvicachromis taeniatus | reverse complement strand
ATGAGTGCTAATGACTAAATAGAGTGCACCTGTGTGTAATCTAATGTCAGTACAAATACAGCTGCTCTGTTACGGCCTCAGAGGTTGTCCAAGAGAATATTGGGTGCAACAACACCATGAAGTCCCAAGAACACACCAGACAGGTCAGGGATAAAGTTATTGAGAAATTTAAAGCAGGCTTAGGCTACAAAAAGATTTCCCAAGCCTTGAACATCCCACGGAGCACTGTTCAAGCGATCATTCAGAAATGGAAGGAGTATGGCACAACTGTAAACCTACCAAGACAAGGCCGTCCACCTAAACTCACAGGCCGAACAAGGAGAGCGCTGATCAGAAATGCAGCCAAGAGGCCCATGGTGACTCTGGACGAGCTGCAGAGATCTACAGCTCAGGTGGGGGAATCTGTCCATAGGACAACTATTAGTCGTGCACTGCACAAAGTTGGCCTCTATGGAAACAGTGGCAAGAAGAAAGCCATTGTTAAAAGAAAACCATAAGAAGTCCCGTTTGCAGTTTGCCACAAGCCATGTGGGGGGGACAGCAAACATGTTGAAGAATGTGATGAACACTGTCCATCTAATCTGACTGAGCTGGAGCTGTTTTTCAAAACAAGAATGAGCAAGAATTTCAGTCTCTAGATGTGCAAAGCTGGTAGAGACATACCCTAAAAGACTGGCAGCTGTAATTGTAGCAAAAGGTGGTTCTACAAAGTATTGACTCAGGGGGCTGAATAATTACACACACCCACTTTTCGTAAAAAAAATGTTTGGAATCAAGTATGATTTTCGTTCCACTTCTCACGTGTACACCACTTTGTATTGGTCTTTCACATGGAATTCTAATCAAACTGATTCATGTTTGTGGCTGTAATGTGACAAAATGTGGAAAAGTTCAAGGGGGCCAAATACTTTTGAAAGCCACTGTATAGCGCAGTTGCCTCGAGGCACTTTATATTGTAATGTAAAGACCCTACAAAAAAACAAAGAAAACGCACAATAATCATATGAAATCTTATGTGCAAGCACATTGGCGACAGTAAGAAGAACAAAACTCCATTTTAACAGGAAGAAACCTCCAAGAGAACCAGGCTCAGGGAGGAATGGGGTGAGATGACAAAGACCGGACAAAGACAATCTTGACAGTGTGGAAGAGAGCCAAAGATTAATAATAACCAATGATTAAATGCAGAGAGGTGTATAAACACATAGTGAGTGAAAAAATTTGACTGAAGACGAAACACTAAGGCTGCAGGGGGATTCCCATGATGCACTACACCTATTCCAGTGTAGGCTATTCCACCATCCTCCAGTGGGAGGATTCAGGGTCACCTGACCCAAGCAGAAATAACAGAATCAGAATACTTTATTAATACCTAAGAAAATTATGTGGTAAGAGTTGCTTCAAGACAATAACAATTGTAACAGACTGAACTAAATTAAATAATACAATTATTACAATGTTACAAAATATTAGAAATAGTTCTATGAGAAACATGTAAAAGAAGCATGGCGGACTCCACCACATATTTGCACTTTCCAGCACACTTCTTTATTTGGTTGCTGTTTCAACAATACTCGGCCGTAGCTTTTCAGCTGCCAGCCACACATACAGAACAGCAGGACCCGGTTCAATTTTCTTAAATGCAGGTGAGGTATAATTCCTAACACAATATACCTGCCACAAATAGCTGAAATATAAATATCCAGAGTATTACAGAGATTAAATATATATGATTGACATTGCACTCTAAATTGTAAAAGTTTGTTATTTTCACTGTAGAGTATGTGCCAATATTAAGTATGCAACTATTACACTGGTTACTGTGCATTAGATGCAGGAGTTGTACAGAGAGAGCCACAGGCAGGAATGATTTCCTGTGTCATTCAGTGGCTCATTTGAGTAAGGTCATTCTCTCACTGAACGTCCTGAAAGTCCTCCAGAGAGTCCACAGTGTTTGGATTGAAACAGGTCCACAATGAATTCTTTGGTCTTTGTCATGTTGAGCTGCAGATGATTCTGCTCGCACCACGTGACAAAGGAGTCGATCACAGTCCGGTACTCGTGTTTCTCACCTTCACTGATGCATCACAAAACTTCTGAAAATGGCAGGTCTCTCTACAGTGGCTAAATTCTGTGGTGTAGAGGATGAAGAGGAAAGAGGAGAGGATAGTACCTTGTGGTGTTCCTGTGTTGCTGCTCACCTTATTAGACACACAATGTTCAAGACACATATTGTGGTCTTGCTCTCAGGTAATTAACAATCCAGCACACAAGAGAAGCATGCACCTACATTGCTGTCAGCTCATCGCTCAGGAGAGTGGGCCAAAAAAAAGTTGGAAAACATGGCCCTCACAGTGCTTGCTGGCTGGTCCAGTTGGGCGTAGACACGATTGAGCAGGTAGATGAGGCTCTGCCACAGTTCTGCTTTATCAGAAAGAGAAGTTAGGTCTAATCGTAAAAGCAGGCAGGGTGTCTGTCTCCCGAATTCAAACTGGAAGCATTTTTCACAGAATATGGGCCTGAAAACTGAAGGCTCTCCCTCCCATTCTACTTTTAAATACTCTAGGAACAACAAGCATGCAGTGTGAGAGTGAAGTGCTCTACTGGAGTGACACGGTATTATAAAGATGAGGCCCGATTATTCAAGACCTTGTGTGGATTTTGAATTTTATTTTGGATTTAACAGGGAGCCAATATCAGAGTATAAATATACTCTCTCTTTCTAGTCCCTGTCAGGACTCTTGCTGCAGCATTTTGGATTAACTGAAGGCTTTTAGGGGAGTTATTATGACATCCTGATAATAACAAATTACAGTAGTCCAGCCTAGAAGTATTAAATGCATGAACTAGTCTTTCAGGTTCACTCTGAGACAGGATGTTTCTCATTTTAGAAATATTATGCAAATGGAAGAAAGCAGTCCTACATATTTGTTTAATATGTGCATTGGAGGACATATCCTAGTCAAAAATGACTGCAAGATTCCTCAAGGTGTTACTGGAAGACAAGGTAATGCCCTCCAGTGTAACCATCTTGTTAGATACCATATTTCTAAGACTTTTAGAGTTGAGTTTGTAAATAGAATTAGTTTTAGCACAGACCCCAGTGGAACTCCATAACGTTAAGGCGTCTGGGAAGGATCTCAAAACTGGATTATAGATGGCAGACAGTTGGTGTCGTAAGCCACCGCCTCTGTTCAAAGATGGTCGTTCACAGTGGACATCTTTTTTCACTCCACTTTCAAACCATCTGTCTTCTCTGTCCAAAACGTCAACAATGGTGTCCTCGACGGAGTGACCTTTGATGTTTAAATGCAGATGGACACCTGTGAATAATATGACTCAAAACAACTGGAAATTGGAAAGAAATATTTTATTCAGTCTTTTTGTAAAATCCTCATTTTCATGCTTTTGCTACTACTAAGTAGAACATACAGAGTTTAAGACCTTGACAACAAGATTGAAAATTACTAAAAAATGAAAATTTTTAGTGACCTCTTCATTTTATAAATTCTGCACTCAGCTTTTTAGTCTCCAATATCATTGAAATGCAGCCAGACGCTGCTAGTTTTTCATTTTTGCCAGTTTCTTCATGTTTCCTTGACACACTGCATTGCATTTAAATCTGGCTCCCAATCTCCTTCTGTGCGCCTGGCCTGAACCACTTCAGTCATTGTCTTTTTTCATGTAATAGTACAATCCTAGCCTGTCTTTGAATGTGATCGGCCACATGGTGTGCCCATGAAAATAAGGTCCAGCATATGCCTGCATTAATTCTCAGTGATGGTGTGATGAAGCCCTGTAAATGTGTCGAATCATTCTAGTCAATAGGTTCAAGAAAGGCAGATCACTCAAAACCTGTTCAACAGCTAATTTGGAAGTACTGATATCGTACTGCTGGTCTTTCAATGTACAGCAGCATGTAATAATACATGTGGGATACATACCAGTGGATATGTAAACGCAATGATGTATTATTGGGAGATATCCTGTCAAAATGCTCCGTAACTGTTGATAATGTGCTTACAATCTCCTTGCAAGCTTATGATGATCCTCAGAATCACCTCAGTTCCAGGTCACGCAAAAAACGAATTCCTGTATCTTTTCAACAGCTTGAATCACATAATGAGTTAATCACATAATTTCAGACAAACTGGCCTCGTTTATCTTTGGTCAGACTATCACATGTCTGAAGGACAGTACAGGCCTTGACACAGGCCTCATTTGGACACACCCACTTTGCATGATCCAGGCCTCAGGACTTCAGTCTCAGACATATCACCATTAGCTGTTACAGCTGGCTTGTTCACAAACAACACATCATTAGTTTGTGGGTGGGAGAGGCAGGTTATTGTTCCAGAACACCGAGTCAGTGGGGAATGGTTTTAAAGGTGAGTAGTACAAAGGAATGACCAGCTTTGATTTTCTGGTCAGTCTTTTCCAAAACAATGAGAGAATCTCTCAGTTTACAGGTAACTCAAGTCCAAGTTGAGACCCTGATTACCACCACAAGGTTGTTAACAACCTGGCAAGAAGTGAGGGTTTCAGCTTGCCATTTTCCCAGAAAGTAGTAGTCACAGGTAATAGTAAACAGGTGTGTTGGCAGAAACTGGGTCAGGGATGCCGCACCCAGGGGCACGGCAAGGCACCAAGGCCTGCCGAGCTCCAGCTGAGAACTGAGAGTGAAAAAGAGTGACAGAGGAAACAAAATAGAGCAGGCCTGCCGGGACCATCACAATGTCTCATTCACTCTTTTTGTTTCACTTTTGTGGAAGAGAAGCTGTAGGCCTTTTCCATGTTTGTGGGCATTTCTCACAGGTCTCATATTTTAAATGTGCAAATTATGATTTTAAGCAACAAGAATTTTTAAATAAATTAGCTTTAACAAAATGCCATGACGAAAATCATCCATCCTTAATGCTGCTTTATTTCTCCACTCTGGTTTATCAGGTATTAACTTTAGGTAACTGAGCACATGATTGCACAGTTCTTCAGAAAAAAACATTGATGTAAAGTGTTTACATCATGCCCAAATTGGATTCTAAAGTCTTGTGTCTTCTTTGCCATGCTGTTCATGAGCTAAATGAAATATAAATAAATACATGAGGTAAATTACCATTGTAAACAACTGCTAGTTAAGTAAGCATGCCTTCTTGCTGATCTTTCAACTCGTCATGGAGGTGCTGTTTTGAAAGATGTGGGATATCTCTGGCTGCACCTTGAGCTGAGGGGCAGAAAAAGATCATCCCACATTGAATTTCAGCAGGTAACACAGCAGTGTCAATAAAATTAGATTAAAGCACAAGTTTGTTTGCACAAACATGCACGGAGGGTGGGGGCGAATGCATATACAGGAAACCCACGCATGGAATGTGCATACACACACACACACACACACACACATAAAGAGCTGTGTTGCAATTGCAGCAAAAAAACATATATCCCTGAGCCGTTTTTAGTTTTTCTGCTCAAGCCTTCTATCTTCATAAATGCTGTCTTTTCCTTGGAACAACATATTTTTTTAAATATACTAAATGTCCGTTTCATGAACATGCAAACCAGCAGATACAGGAAAACCATATCAGTACATTTGGAGCACTGGCCATCATAGCATATTGTTTCATTTCTTGCATGCAAACTGACTAAACTCAGAAGATTAAAAGTACATGTCTGCAAGGAAAAGGAAGTGAGGACTCACAAAACAGGCAATTTAAGTCTTAGGTGCTCTGCCAGGTTTAAATAGCTAACGTAAGCATGAAGATAGACTGTAGATATAACAAAGAGTTTATTTTTTAAACCTTAACCTAAATGGATAAAGTTTAGTTTAGTTTTTAAATGATCCATAATCTCTACTCATAAAGATCCTATAACCATAAAACTCCCTCAGTATCATTATAAGTCTGAGTAGGACTGTTCAATATGACGACAGATATCGGATGACGATATGAAAACATCTATCATTTCATATTATACGCTATCGTTTGTTTTGTGGTGTCACAAAAAACTGTTTAAGTCAATATGTTTTCATGGTTTGGATGGTCACTGTAGTGGCGATATTCATTTCTTAAATTTCTCTCTTTCTCTTATATTTAAAATATCCACACTACAGACAGATAAACGACTGTTTTTACTCATTGCCGTTAGCAACAACAACGGTAAACCCATTGTGTGGCTCTGCCATCTGCTTGTTTATTTTCCACATAAACCTTTCACAATAAAGCTCAAGATCCTATTGAGACTTTTCAAAATAAACTGAAATGATGTTGAAATACATTATTCTCAAACATCAAATTTTAGAATATGCGTCAAACAAAAACATGAAGTAACTATAAATGGCACTTACAGTCACAACATGGATGCAGGCACAGAGAATATGAGGCAGAACCAGGTAGCTCCAAACAGAAGGACCAGTCCAAACTAATTCAGGACCTTATTCCTAAACCAGGGGCTACCTCTGTAGCATGCACATGGTTTGGTTATGGCAAACCTCTTCAACCACCTACGCACAAATCATGTGAAAGAGTTTGGAGAGAGTTTACAGACAAGAAGCAAAAAAGAGCCGTCAGGTGCTCAAAATAAACTTTAGACTCAAACGTTAGAACAGGCTTTTGCCCGCAGCATGGCATATAATAAATACTCACAAAGAAACAAGTTATATCTAAAAATATATAGCTTCATGCATCGGTCAAAACACTTGACTCCAGGTACACGACGCCCAGCTGAAAACACATTACACAAGTCTAGTTGCCTGAGATTCACAGAATTTACAGAAAATGCACTTCTTTTTTTTTTTTTTTTACATATAATGCACTATTTTGCGATCTGTGTCATTATCGGGAAGAGAAATGTTTATATCGGGAAATTAGATTTTGGTCATATCGCACAGCCCGAGTGCATTATATTGTGGAGAATCAGTTGAACACTTGAAAACATTTATTACCAAAGGACTAGGTTACATATAGCATGGTGAGACTCTTTTGCCTCACTAATGCAAGGTACTTGATCATTGCAGAACTCCCTCTCAAATTATAGAACTGACCTCCCACAGGCAAACATAATGTTATAAAAAAATTTGGAAACTGCAAAGAAGTAATCAATGTTTTCAGAGTTTCAAAGAAAATGCTTTTCCTTTGCAAATTCTGTTGAAATTGCACATATTTTTCTAAAGAGATCTCGGGCTGTTCACCATCTCATTAATAAATGTATAATTCATTCACCTCTTAAAATGAAAGAAACATTTATTTTGGATATGCTATGAGGCGATGTTATTTGTTTGTCTGACCCAAATGAAATTCGGCTGTATATAGCTAATGGAGTAAAATTAGTTCAACACCTTATCTGAAAGTTGCTTAAGATGGTCTCCAAACAGTGTTATTTAATACACTTGACTATAGTCAGCTGCATATGAATAATGCGAGAAGTATAAGGTTTTGTTCTGTAGAAATCCTGCAGCATTTTCAAACACTAGGTTTCTTCCTAAGTCCTACTTTCTTTGACAGTGGGCAGGGGTGTGAGATGACTCATGGTTATCCTAGTGATGACTGTGCCTCCTCATCTGCAGGAACTGTGGCAGTGGCAGTTTATCAACCCTCATGGACAGAATTAATATGACACATGTTGCCCAGGCAGTCTGTTTGCTTGGCTTGGGAACCCACACTGCAAACCTCTTAATACAGCAGTGTCACGAGGGGCTTTTCTGTAAACATATGATTTTTTTTTATCTTCTCATTAAACCAGATTTTTTTTCTTTCTTTCATTCTGAAAAAAAATCTGCACTTGTTGTGTCTGCTACAAGGCAAAATGGGGGGAAAGAGAGGATGCAAAACTGTAGCTGAGACCCAAACACATACTATGCTGAGTGAATAAGATCTGCAATTCAAATAAGAAGGCAAATGCTTGTAAATAATTAAAAAGGAAAACACTCAGAGATGTCCAATTTGAATGAAGGTTCTCCAGAAGACACTACAGTGTTTCTTCAAAGGACAGCTATGAAATAGTAGAATTCTCTTTCAGAGAGAAAAGGAGTGAATAATAGACAAACAGCAAACATTTCAAGCGTGTGGAGCAGCCGTGGATTTGGGCTTTAGCATGTGCTAATATATAGAGATCGCACAAAAACCATTATGAGAGTGTCTGGCATAGAACCCAAGAGAGCCAGTCTTTTCTCCCCCACATCTGCCTCATTCCTTCCTTCTGTATTGCACTCTTTCATGTTTTTTCTCTATCAAACCTCCTTCCTCCACTTTCCAATTCCTTTCCTTTCCTCTACACTGCTGGAGTGCTTGATGAAAGAACAGCTGCTTCCCTCTGGGAAGTCCTCCTGAGCAATGTGACAGATTCTACCCCACTGTTTAGTGAATGAATACAACTGAAAGCAGGCACAGGTGTCAACAATGTAGTGCCAGTGGTATAGTTTTTTTTTTTTTCACAAAATCTAACTCTTACTTTATACATCTACAACTTCAAGATCTGTCTATTACTGTTTATTAGGTTTATGTATCTTTCTTGACATTGCTTATGAGTTCATTCATTAAAAACAGTTTGTCCTATCTTAAAGAAACTGACCAGTCAAGTCAAATGGATCTAATTGGTTACACTACATTTCAGTTTTGTGCTTCCTTTATTTTTTAAGAGACTTTGCCCAGAAAATACCGGTATTCTGATAATGTATTTGAATTTGCTAGATATTATTGCTGCTTGATATAATCTGCTGCTTGGGTCATATCTGAAATCAAAATGGCCTGTGTAGCTCCTCAGCAGGAGCCCTGTGGCAGCACTGTGGGGAAACCCACATGGTTCATGGTGGGCAGTCAATTGTGGGCCATTAGAAATGTAGGGCACAACTAGGCACCGCACTACACACGTTTAAAAAAGAGAAAAGGAAAAAACCACTTGGTGCGTTGGTGGTTTTTGGTGTCCGGGGCTGGGTGCTTAGGTATGTACCAGCTCCTGGTGGTTGCTTGGCAGGACCTGCCACCCGTGGCTCGGTCAGGCCCCTTCCGGGGGAGTGGTAGGCCCTCATGCCTCGGGCCTCTGGGCCTGGGGCTCGGTCTACTCTGGCACAACTGGCTGCCAGTGGAGCCTGCAGGCACATCACTGTGGCCCCCTCTGGCTTCAGCTTCGTGGCTTCTGGGTGACCCCTCATCTGGGGCTCTCCTCAGGTCCTTCTGGGAGGATGGCACGGTTGCCCCTCCGGTGGTCCTCCTTGGGCTCTTGCACTCTGGGGACCTCTAGATGTCTGGGGCCTGGATCTCCTCTATGCATGCTTCATACCCTGGGGGGCGGAGCTATGGCCCCCCACACCCTCTGACAGACCGTTACATGGAGAAGCCTTTTGAATACAAGCGCGCTCATCCAAAAATGTGTGCACACACATTTGCGCTGTTAGTCCTGTGTGCTGCACAAAAACATTCAATATTTAGTATTTACTGTTATTTACATTCAGCTAGATTATTGTGATGGTGTTGTGTTTATTATGATGCTCTCTTTTTTGCTTGTTTTCTCTCTTCTTTTTTTTCTTCTCTCAAAAGGTGATCCAGGTGATTTTTTAAATTATTTTTAAATTGTCCTTTTTTTTTCTTTTCTCACTTTCCTATTCCCCAGTGATGTCTGTCCCATCTGTAACAACTGAAAATAAAATAAATAATAATAACAACAAAGGTCAATCAAATGGACCAATACAGCAAGGCCATGATAATCCATTTGGTAAAGTAAATCTGTTGGGCATCTTTCTCGGCCTTCAGACAATAATTCTGATGGCTAAAGATCCAAATGAGACAGGCAAAAAATAAAAAAGACTTGTATAAATGTAACAACCACTTGAGTGTATGCGGCCCTTTACATGCACTACAGCACATCCTATTGGCTGCCCTTTCAGGGTGCAAATGACCCCCATAATTGCAAAACCAAAAAAGAGCCTGGAAGGACATCTAATATAATGTAAACAGAGAGGCCCTTATGCTCGAGGTGTGGACAGCTTTGAATCAAATGCCTTTTTTAAAGTCCATATTTCAAGCAATGTGTAAAAAAAAAAGGTTTCTGTAAGCAAGTCCACTGTGGGGGCTTGCCTTCCTCCATAGGGCCAAAAGGAAAACATTGCTATGGGACTCATGTGGGTTATCTGTGGGCAGGCCAGCTGTGGGCTTCCCCATGGAACACCTACATAAGGACCCTAAAAGCAAAGCTGTGAGCCTGAACAGATATTTTTGTGAAGTCATGGTGCATTGGGTCTTTACCTTAAAAAATAAAGCACCTGGTATCATACAAGCAAAACGGAATAGAAATGAATGGAGATTCTCAATTACTACTTCTCTTTTCTTTGACATGATCTATTCCATGAAGTGTTTCATGGTGCTGTGATGTCCATAATATTTGCAGCAAGGTGTTTTAATACAAGTGGCACACATCATTCTGGACTATCATGAGTTTTCCTATTAACCTAGAAATGCTATTCATGTAACAAACAAGGGCCTCAGTAGCATATGGAAGAACCATAAACAGCCAGGCACCTCCTCTTCATGTTGGCCACCAGGTTGTTCACATACTGCTGTGGGATGTCATCCCATTCATCTGGCCCTTCAGCTGATCCATCTACTGCTTGTTTCAGTCTCATAGGAAATGGCCTCAAAAGAAGGGTGGGTGCTAAGAAGCTATTCTTACAGAAGGGAATTGAAGAAAATGCTGAAGTATGTCCAGTTATACTAGAACTGGACTGAAACTCAATGGCAACAGGTCTGATGGAGTGATACATTGAAATTGCTTCAAACTGTTGTCAATATGTTAAAAGGAGGAGTGGTACAACCCTTTGTGTTTACAGCCATCCGTAAACCATGGTGGAGGCTGTCAGAATTTGAGTCTGCGTTTCTGCCGGTGGTGAAACTGATGGAAATATAAATGCAGAAAAGTCAGATCAGATTTTGATCCAGATTTGGAAAGCATCTGGTTGGGAACAGCTTTATTTTTTTCATCATGGCTGATCCAAACGAAATGCCAGTGCAGTAAACACAAAGTTGGATGGAAAAACACACAGTCTTCAGCCATGGATTGGCCTCCACAGAGGCCAGAAAAACAATTATAATCCAGCAACAATATAGGTTATAAGCAATGGATTGACAAGGGGGTTCAAAGGCTGAGGGACTTCTTCTCTGATAATGTAGTTATGACATTTGACCAAATGGTTGAGAAATATTCTCTGCCCAAAAAAGATTTCTTTCATTATTTACAGATAAGGCATTATACATTGCACTAAAATATACTATTAATATATTATAATTACTAATAATATACTAATAATTAGTTTATTAATATATACTATTAATAAACTAATTGAAATGAGAACCATGAAGGCTCTCCTGTTGAGAAATTATTATTTTTAACAGATAAAGAGGTACCCGTGAAGATATTTTATAAGGCTTCAGATCTCACACCCTCAGTTATGCTACCAAGGATTAAAGGCACATGGGAAAAGGAATAAAGTATAACAACTGGCCATGAAAAGCGGAAGGTTTTCTGGAGATATGCCAAATCAATCTCAGTCTGTAATCGCACCAAAGCAATACAGTTTCACCCATGTGCCTCAAATGCAAGACAAATTGGTACCCTAACTCACTGCTTTTGGTCATGTTTGAAACTGCAAGGGTACTGGTCTAATGTGTTGTCTGAAATAGACAAAATTTGAGGTTTTGAGTTGGAGATGGACCCTGTTTCTCATACTAGGCCTCAAAGCCGGCGCTTACTATACAAGAATAATAGCAGGTTGTATTGTATTCTCACCTATGCGGCGAGGATGAATATTCTACTGCGGTGGATTAATGAAAAGGTACCAACTGTTAACTTCAGTAATTACTTCCTCCAAACCATCAACCATCAAAGGGCTTCATGTGGGACAGATGCCTTTCTTTTATCTTTCTATTGTTACTGTCATTTGAGAAGCTGTGGCACACTTTGAGAAAGTCATCTCCCCTTACAAAGGTGATCAGGTCACCTTGGAAAGGCAATGGTTTGATACCTGGCTCCTCCAGTCTGCAAATAATCTGAAATATTTACACTGATATTGAGTGATGCAGTGAACTACTGTCAGGTGGACCTATTATTATTATTATTATTATTATTTGTAGTATTTGTAGTATTTAGTATTATTTTTGTTTGTCATGTGTGTACATTTTGTTTGTTATGTGTGTACATTTTTCATCTGCTGCTGTGATGCAACAATTTCCCTTAGGGGATCAATAAAGTATGTTCAATTCTATTCTATTCTATTTTATTCTATTTTTCTCTGTTTGTATATTTCATAAACAAAAGCCCACTTTTGCCCCAAAAAATGCTTTTACCTCACAGCAAGGAGGTTATGAGTTCATTGATACTTTCTGTTCTCCCTGTGTTTTTGTGGGATTTCTCCGAACCCTCCGGCTTCCTCCCAGTGCTCAAACACATACATGGTGAATTAACTCCTGATGCTAAATTGGTGAGGATGAAAATCTATTTCCATTAAACAGATATTTACAGCAAATTTATAAGACAGATGAAAAAAAAAAAAAACTCAATGTATCCCAGAAACTTTTTTGCTCATCTGGACATGTAGTTTTCTGCAGGAGAAATATTGTGTCAATCATCTAAGTGGCTTCCTCACTCTTCCTCACTCTAACTCATGTTTCCCCAACCTTATAAACAGCACATAAATATTAAAACCAGAAACACTGCCTAATAATTAGACATTAATATGCACATTTTTCCAACCACTGATCAGTGGCCATGAGGACGATTCATAGAGAAGGTGGGAGTGACTATAATTACAGCATTGTAAAATGGCAAGCGATCTACCCTCCTCAGTTCAGACATGGTTATTCTCCTTTGAGTCCCCAATCAAACCAGTGTTCTTCACTGTTTCAGATGTGCACATTCTCATCCTTAAAGGAATGGCCATTGGTTTGTGTAAATAGACCTCAGAGTTCTGGCCTGATATCCTCTTCTGTGTTGTACCATCTGCTTACCCAGAGGTTGTTTGGCTTTTCCAATGTATAATTCACAGCAATCCCCTTGGCCCTTCACAGCGTACACCATATTACTCTATTTGTGGCAGTGGACCTAATTCTTGGGGTGGAGCAGTGTTAAGCAGAGTATGTTATGGGGTATGAAAGCTTTTCAGATTCACCTGACACATAATGGATCAATAAGGGATTTTGCTTTGGTAGCAGTTGTCTTTCTCCTGGAGGATTCTGTAGGTGAACTCCCTTGTTTGACAAATGTCCTAATCATGAAACTGACCTCATGACCTACTGTTAGTGCTAGCGCTAGTTATTATACAAATGTACTGTTTATAAGGTTGGGGAAACCTGCACAGAGAATGGGGAGGTTAGATACAGGCAGATGTCACTGTGGAAGCCACCTTTTAACATGAAGAAACCTATGGCAGAACCAGTCTCAGACATCTGCCACGACCAGCTGGGGTTGAGGGGAGGAAGTCAAAAGTGATTTCACTTTCAGAGCTTGCAGTCTTGTTACAGTGGAGATCACACTGTATGAGGTGGGATGATTAGATTAGATTCTGTTCCAGATTTTCATTAAGCCAATCAGGATAAAAAGTGTTAAAATGATCTCCAACAATGAAGTTTTTTTTTTTTTTCAGTTATGATGAAGCACTTCACTTCTTATCTAAAAAGATGAACCCCAATCGGACAGTAGTTCACTGCATCACTCAAGTTAGACCCACATACTGTAGATCATGTTACTAAGCCAGGTCATTTTACACATTTCCTAACTTTCAACCTGAAAAGTCTGTTGCTGTTGTCAGTAATTTAACAAGACCTGTATTAACCGTGTGACGTTGCAAACATGAGAATATTTCACATATTAATTAAATTAGAATTCAAAATAAAAATGTGCTACAGTTGTGCTTGTAAAAGCTGTAGTTATGTTTAAGTTTATTATGTTCTACAATTGTTCATAATTATTCTATACACCGTACACTGACTTTAGTGTATAGGATTGCTGTGGCTCCTGAATTTACATTATTTATTTACCTGTTATTTTTGTGGGGGATGAAAAATCTCAGTCTGCATATTTAAAATGCCCATAATGAAAAGGAGAATGTACCATCTTAACACTTTTAAGGTTGCTTAAAATATTACAATTATACATTTATGTCTAAATGTTACAAAGCAAAATGACACCTTTTCTTCCTCAGACAGCAACTCGATTTAAACCTAACAACATCATAACATTCATAATGAGGTTGCTTAGCACTGCACCACTGTGCGCCACCATCTTCACCCACTAGCTTTTAATTGTGACTGAGTTTTTGTTTTGTTCTTCGTGTGTGTTTGTTCTACTTTTTACTTTTTTTTTACTATGTTCAGCACTTTGGTCAACCTGTAGCTTAACTCAATTTATTATCAAATTACCTTGATTTTGGCTTGACAGCTATCTACCATGTAGACGGTTTGATGGAACTCCAGTCAACAGCCAAAATGCTTATGGCTCAGTGTTAAAGTAGAATGGCAGGAAAGATCAGATTTTTTACATTTGTAACCATTTGTAAGTACTCGGAGCAGCTAGCTGGTTGGTCAGAGCTTTAGCATGCAAAACCCACAACCTATGGGCAACGACATTTGATTAAGTACATGGAGAGAATTCATACAAACACAAGGAATATGCAAACTCTGCCTGATGGTAGAATTGAACTCAGGTCCTTCTTGCTGTGAGGTAACCATGCTGCCTGTCTTTTCAAATGGTTGCCATCCAATTTATAAGTGCAGACAGCCTTTGTAGTGTAGCCAGACTGTTTGTAGTGTATTGGCAATATATGTCAGTCTGCATGAATGAGCAAAAATTTACCTGTGAGTGGCTACTAATTTATCTGTGAAGTAGCTGTAATCACTTGGAGGAGGACATACATTTTATCACCAGCTGGGACAAAAAAAGCCCAGGAAAGGCAATGAATTGACAAGAGGGTGGGGAATCCCACCATCCACTCTGGAAAACTGCATACAGCTCAAATATGCCCTATACACTTAATAATTTCTTCATGTTACAAAGTGGAGAACAAAGGAGCTTTGAAGCACCTAAATCTAGACAAAAATGTTCATTATCTAATGGTAAATTGGAGCTTGTTAACCAAGAACTAAGTTGACTGGATTTTCTCTTGCAGTTTTTCAGTTTTAAGTTCACACTTAGTTTTAAAGTCAAGCTTCAGGAAGGGGCAGACAAGTGGTTGTGTCATATAACACTGTGTGGCAGGCAGGACCCAAAATGCAGGACTCACAATGACTGGACTGAACTCAAAAACAGAACTTTATTGCTGGATTTACAGAAGACATTTAACTAGGATATACCAAACCTAATGTGTGAAATATGAAATGCACAGCTGGGGAACAAGAGAGACAGAACAGGCAGAAAGAGACAAAAATGAAACAAGATGCACACAGGACAAGAGACTGTCATAATAAAACAGAAAACATCAGAAAGGAACACAGTGAGAGACAGTGCAAGAATGAGGGACTCAATGAGGACAGGGAACACCACAGCAGAAATTACTCTAACTTAACCTAACATTAAAGCATAAAGTAAATGAATCCAGGAAACTAAGAATCAACATAGACTAGTCCAGAAACCTAGAACCACTGGCTCAACAAACCAGGACCATGACAGGTTGTTAGCCTAACCTGTGACAATGTGAAATTCATCTAAACCGACAATGCTCCATAGTGGCTGCAAAACATTGGCTGCTCCTGAGCTATTAATATACAGCATTCAGGGAAAGTGAGGAACACACAACACAGGTGTGGTGACATCGCAAGACAGTGTCACACTGCACTGAACTGGCAGCTGTAGTCATATCAGTGGGATGTTTAGTTTATTCACCCACAGCCAACATCAGCTGTCCATCAGTTCTACACACACCTCACATGGCTGTGGAAGAACTGCCTGTTCCAACTCAAAAGAGCATAATTGCTCTTCATCTTCCCCTGCTGTATAGAAAGCTACATGGGGCAAATAACTAGCACAACATCAGACATCAGCTTAACAAAATAGGTAAGCTGATTCAGAAAAGTCACACAGAACAACACACTGATGAAGAAATTATTAGAGGGGTCTTACGCATTATCAAATTTGAAACTTTAAAGACATATTGCCGAACCTCAAAGATTTGATAGTTACAGAAATGAAAAATATTCAACAGTCCCATTTAGAAGCACAGAGATCAGAATCCATTAATGTGCCTTGGACAACAACAGATAATTGAGAAAGACATATAGACCATATGGATATCTAAAATCCATGGCACAAGCCCAGTCAAACTGTAACCACTGCATTTACAGTGGAGAAGGTCATCATTCTGTAGTTTAGGTTAAACGGTATGGTCACTTTGCCCTTCGGGCCCAACGGTGTTGCATCACCAAAGGTAGTAGGAAGCAAGCACAGAGATAAATAGCAAATTCCACTTACTGTGGTAGTGAAAGGATGGTGATGCACAGTGGTCCATTAATTGACAAAAGGTTTCTAATGAAATGTTCTATGGAGGGCTATGGTATAACTGTCAACTTAGATATTGGGGTAAATGTAAGCATCTGAGCCCATGCCAAGAAGAAAAATATCCACTCATGGATGAGGAAGTTAGTGTAACTGTTGCCATAGGAGGATACAGTATTCTTTATAGCAGCAGGATAGAAATAGTAATAAACCTGCAAGGCGATTATGATCCAGAGCTATGATGATACCCTGCCTGGTGAGTCAACTGGAGACCATTAGTTGGTTTTACTACTGACTATGAACTCACAAATGTGACAATCAGATGAACAGAATCATTTTCCGGGACATCCAGGAAGTCACTAAGAGCAGTGGGAACAGAACAAAAATGGTCCACTATTTTGCTTACTGGTGCAATTTACAGCGCTAACACGGGGACTAAAATTGCTAGATGTTTATTAGCTTGTGGCTCGTTCTTCTCCTTCTTCTGTTTTTATTTCTCT
>VURO01030161.1:0-23557 GCA_015108175.1 Pelvicachromis taeniatus | reverse complement strand
TTTTGACAAGGATAAGTCCTTCAATGCACCTATTAAACAAATATGTAGGACTGCATTCTTCCATTTACGCAATATCTCTAAAATTAGACATATCCTGTCTCAGAGTGACGCTGAAAAACTAGTTCATGCATTTATTACTTCTAGGCTGGACTACTGTAATTCATTATTATCAGGATGTCCTAAAAACTCCCTGAAAAGCCTTCAGTTACTCCAAAATGCTGCAGCAAGAGTTCTGACAGGGACTGGAAAGAGAGAGCATATTTCTCTTATATTGGCTTCCCTTCATTGGTTCCCTGTTAAATCCAGAATTGAATTCAAAATCCTGCTCCTCACATACAAGGTCTTAAACAATCAGGCTCCATCTTATCTTAATGACCTTGTAGTACCATATCACCCCATTAGAGTACTTCGCTCTCACACTGCTGGCTTACTTGTTGTTCCTAGAGTATTTAAAAGTAGAATGGGAGGGAGAGCCTTCAGTTTCAGGCCCCTCTTCTATGGAACCAGCTTCCAGTTTGGATTCGGGAGACAGACACTATCTCTACTTTTAAGATTAGGCTTAAACATTTCCTTTTTGCTAAAGCATATAGTTAGGGCTGGATCAGGTGACACTGAATCCTCCCTTGGTTATGCTGCTAGAGGTTCAGATGCTGGGGGAACCCCTTGATTTATTGAGTTTTTCCTTTTCAGTCACCTTTCTCATTCACCATGTGTTAATAGATCTCCCTGCATTCAACCATACGTGTTATTAATCTCTGTCTCTCTTCCACAGCATGTCTCTATCCTGTATTCCTTCTTCCACCCCAACCGGTCGCAACAGATGGCCGCCCCTCCCTGAGCCTGGTTCTGCCGGAGGTTTCTTCTTGTTAAAAGGGAGTTTTTCACTGTCACCAAAGTGCTTGCTCATAGGGGGTCATATGATTGTTGGGTTTTTCACTGTATGTATTATTGTAGGGTCTACCTTACAATGTAAAGCGCCTTGAGGTGACTGATGTTGTGATTTGGCGCTATATAAATAAAATTGAATTGAATTGAATTGAATCTTCTGAGTGGTAGGTACAATATCATTATAGGTGATTGCTTCACTTTTAAAGAGAAATGCACTAAAAACCACATTGTAACTCTGATCTACTTCTTGTCCACATAAATGTCAAACAAATTACAAAGGTGACAAATTCAAGTCATTTGACTTTCATCATGCCTCATGAGTCCAATAAGCACATGGGGAAAAAAGTCAAACCATGCTTATTTAAGTACCTGACTGTACCACTCTGCTGCAGCATAATACTCTCTGTTGAGATAATGTAGAAATGAGTGGCTGCCAGCTGGAATTTCCAACCCAACTGAAGTGCCACTTTGTAAAAGGACAATAGACATGTTAGCAAACTTTTGGCAGAATGGCTACAAATCCATCACTGCTGACTGTTATGTCAAGTTAAAATTCTTTATTAATAAACTGCTTGTGGAAATTGCATACTGTATCAGTGTTCCAGTTTCTGTACACAGCTAAGTGAGCTGATGACAAGATTAACTTCATTGGAAGAATGAATGAATTCTAACAGGTATAATGTGTTTAATGAGAAGCGTCTTATCTGGCGTAAGTATGTGAGTGGTCTAGTTAATTACAGGAGTCCTTAATTAAGTATCTACCTTTTTCATTAGCTTTTTTATTACAGTCATGGCCATCAGAAAGAATTGCATTATATAATGCCAATGAAAACATGTCTTGTTTTGTGTCTTTGATAGTTGTCACTAGGGAGGCTTCATTAATTTTGGATGCCAGTGGGAAATTAGCAGAAATCTATAAGTGATGCAGCTGGATAGTTGACTACTGAATAAAGCTTTGGTTCTGCACTGTAGCTGTTCATTGAGATGAGTCCAGCATATTTCTGGTCCTCAGTAATACTGCAACTGCAATACTTTCTTGTTTCTTCTTTCAACAGAACAGAATTCATAGCGTGGATGCATTATAGAAAACAAATTTACTTTAAACAGAAAACAAAGTAGTTTTTAATACTTTTTAGTCAGATTTCTAAACAGACATCAGACTGTACAAAACCCTTGGTGTTTCTCAACAGTTCATGCACACAATGTTCTGTAAGATTAACCTTTAATTAATTAAATTTAACTTTAATTTTAACCGTTAATTAATTAACCTTTTTAAAACTTCATATCAGTATTAGATATAGTTATAATATATAATATTACTTAAAATACTGAAATATCATCCAAAATAATGCCAATAATCTAATTTACAGAGTGTTTAAGAAGATTAGATTACCGTCTAAATTACTGTTACCCATCCCTTTCTTTGACATGCCTCACACGTCAAACAGAAAAAATATATGTACAATATATGAATTATGCTTGTGGCACAATAATAGTATCCTTGATAATATGATCTCTCAGTGTCAGATGCTAAAAACATTTTGTATGACAGACTTGTTTGTAATAAAGCAGCCTTTCTTTGGATAAACCTGTTATATTTAGATCCAAAGAGGCATTTCCCCTGACTACAAGACCAAAAACATCCATATCGTTTTCCAATGGGAGAGCATTCCCTTTCCTTTCTTTGGGATTTTTCACTTGTATGTTTAGAGTTCCTAAAGGACAATGACATTCAGAAAAATACAAATATGCGCACCCCCGGAATAAGAACATACTGAAGAAAAAAAAAACGGCCCAACAAGTATTGGCAGTGGATGTTGTTTTTATTATTTCTACTTAAGCCTGTCACCCTGTTGAACATGGGTTGGATCAACCATCAGAGAAATGCAGTCCTCCCCTTGTCCTATTTAAGATATCATACACTTTATTTACTTAGTGACCTGGCATAAGCTGCCATGACAGAAATACTTTAATAATACATCATAATAAACTAGGCTTTGCATAGATTACACTACAGTATAAGTAAATGACATTTACTGTTAATGCCATTTTCAAACTCAGGCTCATAAACATATATATTGCAAGTTCCTGGTTGGTGGATGTTGCTGAAAGTAAGTAATTGTATTACATCCTGCATGCTTGAAACATCATGCATTGCTTCATTTAAAGGGATTTGCAGAGATTAAGGCAAACATCAGCAGAGAATAAGACGTTTATATATTTTACAGGCAGATGTGAACAAAATGACATGGTCTGTGTGCCGAAATGCTAATTCAAATTATCCTCTGCTCGCCTGCTGTGAGGAGTACAATCATATTCGACACGCGTGTGAATGAATCACAGGTTTGCAAACACACACACGCACGTGCACTCACATCATTTTTGCTGCACCTGTGTTGCTATATCGCAACAATAACTGGAATGACAAACACAACCAACACATTTTGACTTTTTGTTCTACGAAAAGACTGCCACACAGCGGCAGATTGTAGCTGTATTTGCCTTGAGGAACTGGATGTGTTCTAACACATTCTGAATGCTGCTGTTCAATGCACTTGCATTTCACTGAATGCTGCCTATATTTCACCAATACAACTTTCTATAAACTGTTCCATAAACTGTACAAAGGGTGTTGATGTCATAAAATTTAGGTAATTTAGTAGTACCATATTATTGCGGATTAATGTGCATTAAAACATATGCCAAAACTCCACTAATGTCTTGGTTTAAAGTAAAAACAGTTGACCTGACCTCCTCCATATATATTGACAATGATTCAAACCAAAAATGTTGGGAATGTCAGGACTGACTGCATGAAGCTTAACAATTTTTTTTTGTTGACAAATGACCAATTTAGCTGTTAAGCGCCAAAGACTGTTTATGAGTCCTGCATAAAAACAGGCTAATTTTTAAAGAATTAATAGTTATGAAATCAAATATAACTTCTCCTCCATTCTGTTATCTCTCTTTTTAAGGTTTTCTTAGACCATTATGTGTGTAAAACCCGATTAACTGTAATAGCTTCTTGCTCTCGACAGTGCTGCTGTTTAGCTCTCGATCGATGTTTGTTTCTTTCATCCAATCTCAGCCACTCACCATGGCTGTGACCTGTTACCACAGTAATCAATTGCTGACATTTTACACCAGGACTGAAGATGCACCAGTGAATTAGGGCAATTATAGTGGAGGAGAAAAGAGGAGCAGAGCCAAGAAGAATGTGAAAAAATATCACCCTGGAAAAATATAAGGAATGCAAAGGCACTGCAGCTATTAGTTTATTGGAGACTTAATTAATTAATAATTGCACCAATTAATTCTATCGAGTCAAAAGTGAATGCCATGTTAGATCATTTGAGATTTTGAAACAAAATAAACATTAAAGAAACACTGAGTGTGTTCTGTAGCTATGTAGCAATGTATGTTTTAAGAGTGCCTCACTGAAGGCTGACCTGTGTCTGTTCTGGTTTATCAGCAAGAAAACAATAGATTGCAACCCATTGTTTGTTTTTATATTCATGTTCAGTCCAGTCCTTGTACCTGTACATTTTCAGAGGCTGTCCCCGATAACAGTATTATGTAGTATAATATAATAGTATTTGCACAAACAAGGTGATTCCCAAAGGTCTTTGTGGTACAATGTACTCAAAAAGCTAAAAGATCCTGTTGTAAGCCCGACCTTCCAACAGGACCTCCAGGGTTGAGCTCTGATAGCCAGTTTAACTTTGAATTCAGTTCTATCAGATTTATGACTATTTGTCAGCTTGTAAAATTTAATGAGGCAAGCTCTGAAGAATGTGCTAAAGAACAGGTGTGAAAAATAAAAATATCAAAAGGAAATGAAAAAAGGCTTAAATGTTCAAAAATCTAAATGAAATAAAAACCACCTAAAGTATGTAAGAATTCAAAATATTCTGATAGGCGGTGTCTCATTTTTAACTGGCAAACCCAATTTTTGTTAATAATTTTTGTTGTGATGCTGAAAGCATTTTGTTTGTTAAATAACAAATAAAATGCTCCAGGCAGCAGCTTATTACAAATCTGGCTAATTATAATTACTCATGTCTAGCCATTTAGCTAATGGCAGTGATGCTTAATATACTCATATGTCTGTGCTGAGTGGAGATCAAACAAAACACCACTTTAAATCTTTAATATACAAGTAACTTATTGCTGTCAATTGACGATTTAGCTGATTGCTTAACGTTGGTTTTATTGGTTATTGGTTGTTTTTGATTGGCATTACTTTTTCAAAATCTCAAATTTTTATATTTAACTTATTATTTTCTGTTTATTTTAAAAATGACTGAAATCTGAATTTTTATATATTTCAGGCAGACTATGTCTTTCTGATGCTGATATTGAAATTCTGCATTTTAAAAGCTAATCCTTGATGTTTGGATTTGATAAGTAATTTAAAGATTTTATTTAGTTTGGAAGAACAAATAAACTGTTATTCCTCAGAACAAGTTTCCATAAATATACATTTCCTCTATTTTAGCTTCAAAGAAAATAATGTCATATTTAATCAGACGCTAGAGGGTATTGACAGGAAGTCCAGTTCTTGAACAATGTTGTTTTTCTATTTAAGGCAATTTTAGCAGTGCTGACCATAAATCACACTGACCTACTGTGCTTCATGTTTCAGAGCTTAGTCACCTGCCACGCTTGGTCTGTTAGCCTCCTGCCCATTTTAAACACATTTAAATTTCTCTGTGATAAAGTGTCAGGGTTTGTAAAAGTCAAAGAGAAAGCAGGAGGGTGTATGCAAGGAGTCTGCCCTCAAAACCCTTGGAATAATTGATCTTTGGGTCAAAAAAGGAAAAAAGACTTGCTTTTAGCTATAAAAGGGTAGCAATTTAGAGCCGAGCGAATGATTTATCCTCCTTTAGTGGGAAAACTCTAGCAAAACACTACTTGCTGGTAGAAACAAACTGCCCCCTGGGTTAGTAAGGAAATAGTGAAAACCACTTGGCTCAACAAGGCTTTGATATAACAACTCTCCCTTTCTGTTGTCTCTTTAGGAGTGCAGCAGAGTGTTCAAGGGCCAATGATGGTTGATTCACCCTCCTGTTCTGCTCTAGTTGGGATGTGGTCAGAACAGATAGGCAACAGATAAAGGACAAAGCTTGAAGAGAAGGGAAACAGTGGTGGAGATTGTGGCTTTCTCCTTGACTGACCTGATCTATCTGTGATAAAGCAAAGAACTGAAGCCCGAGGACCAAACAAGGCTTCTCAGAATTTGAATACTGCAGAGGTTTTCTGTCGTAACCCCCAGCAGACCAACAGAACAAAGGGAAAGGACACTGAGGATTTAGTGGATTTGTTTGTGAAGAAAGATAAGTGAAAGAAAAATGGGCAGAATTGATATTTGTGTTAAGCTCACAAAGACAAATAAATTAATTAGATCTAAGAAACATCTAAGGAGAACTGCATTTATGTCTTATTGTGAGCAACAGCTAAATAAAAAATGGACAAAATGGGAATTATGTCAATGAAACTAATTAGCATGATAGATTTATATAGATGTCTTCTAACTTGGATATAACCTAACATCACAGCTTCTCTATAATGATCAAACATGGGAGCACATATCACATTAGAATTTATTTTGTATTTACTTTAATCCATACAGGGGCAAACTATACACACGCCCCCACTAATATTTGGCTAAATGACCCTCAGCGAGTTGCACATTGACCAGAAACTTTTGGCAGTTATCAACAAGATTCTGGCATAAGTCTGACTCAATTTCATCACTTTTCTTGGATGAATTGGTGGAGTTCATTTAAACTGGCATAGAGCTTGTACTAGTACCACTGGCAGCAAAACATCCCCGCTTTATTCTCCACTGTCTATGGTTCAGGAAAATGTGTATAGTAGACAGAAGATGGGGGTTGGTGACTTTACAATGCCCTTTTGGTCTTACAGCAGGGAGCACAATTTTCAAAAAGGAAGCAGTGAGCAAGACAGCAGTGGAGGATGGATGAGCAGTTGGACAGATAGATGGGGGGAGGGATGGAATGAAGGAACGAACGAATGAAGGATTACCAGCTAAGCGTTCAAACACCTGCTGAGTATGTAATTGGTGGGGAGGAAAAAAGCACAGCCTTTTGCCTCCTTCAAGTCTGCCCAGATCCACTCTGTTTCCACTGCTGTGTACTCTCATCAGACCTGTTCTCTGGGGGGTTTATAGGTTTCTCAGTTGGGGCCAGACACATGGACCTCAAACTGCTCTAAAATAACAGGCAGTCCTTTAAACTTACCTTTACAGACTTTGAGTCAATGTTTCCTGTATTTTTGTTGTTGTTTAGTTTTAGCCTTCAGTGAATACCAGAGTACATGATGAAATATCTGGTGATGTTTGCAAGGTTCACTTGCACAGAAAAACAGAATTTTCATATATCATTTCCTCATACAGAAATGGTCTGTCGTGACCAGCTGTGTGTTGCACTGTGGAAATACAATAACCTAATCTGGAAGCATGCCCTTATTTCTGACACAAGTTTGACTTAATATTTTCCATGTTGGTGTTTTTATTATTAGTAATAGTTGTAGTAGTAGAAGTAGTAATTTCCATGGTACTGCAAAAGATATTTCTGGCAATGTCAGTAAAAATTATATTTGTCCCGTGCTTTATGAAACATGTCACTGGATGTCATTAGCACTCTGTTCTGAGGCCTCTTTAAGCTTTTTTAATTCTCTCTCTTTTTTTTAAAAGGTGATATTTTTGCTGTAATTTTGTGAAAGAGACATATTTGAGACAGCATGTTTTGTTGCTTGATCAACAAGAAGAAAGAAAAGAGAAAAAATGGTACGCTGTCTTTGGAGAGATATTTAACCTTGACTTGTAACAGCTACTGTAAAAGGCTGGTACAGGGGGATACTGAAATATAGAGGAAGTAGGCATCAAACCCAAGAACAACTGACTATGAAAAAGAAAAGAAACAAAAGAATAATTAAAAAAATATTTAGTGTATATTGCTAGATGTAGAAAATATAAAGCTGGCAACGACAGCACACACTCTACCATACAATGTAGAAGAAGAGAATCTAAATTTCCTTTTAATATTACATAAAAAGCATAATTTTGAAAAAGGTCAAATGGGAATGGCATGGAAGACACAAAATTAGGTGTGTAGATGTCTACACTATATGAAGCAGGTGAATATTTTCTCCCATAGAGACAGCAGAGGGCACGAAAACAAGCAGCTGAGTATAGACTAAATGGACTTGCTTGAATGGGGAGAATATTGCAAATTGTGCCAATCATTATTGCGATTGTGACAGTCATTCATTTATGTGTCTTTTCATTACACAAACAGCTTTCAGAACTTTTAATCACGTGTCACATACTGCTTCACAAGCTTGTTATGATGGTAAAATGTGAATTATACTTCTGCGTCAGATCTACGACGTAACTTATGCCATAACTGCAACCCCATTTTAACCCTAAGCTGCAACCTTCTTGTATGATCGCACTGAGACAGTTTACAGGGTCAGTGGAAGCAAGATAGAATACATGTGTGTGAATGACAGAGAGACAGATTGACAGGGAAACATGTAAGGAGTAGAGGGAGCGTGGGTAGATTTTACATAGGTAGGGTAAATTGTGAATACCTGGGCGTCAACCATCCAAAGCAATGGACAGTGCACAAGTCAATGAAGAAGAAAGTACAAGGAGGGTGGGGGTGGGTGGAGTTGAGTATGAGGGGTGATTTATGACAGAAGGGTAGCAGCAAAAGTAACAGGGAAGGTTTACAACATAGTGCTATGATGCTTGGTTTGAAGATGGTGGTGCTCACAAAAAAACAGAAGGCAGAGCTGGTGGTAGAAAAGAAGATGTAAAGATTTTCATTGGAAGTGACCAGGAGAAGTAAGATTAGAAATGGTTTATCAAGAGGGGCAGATCAGCTTTGGAGACAAAGTGAAAGAGGCAATGTTGAGGTGGTTTGGACATGTGCAGAGGAGGGATAGTGAATAAAGGATGCTGAAGATAGAGCTGATAGGCAGGAGGAAGACCACAGAGAAGATCCATGGATATAGTTCAGAAGATAGGCAGAGGTTTGTCTTGATGATTGTAGAGACAGGGTGACATGGAAGCAGACAATGTGCTATGTCAATGCCAAATGAAATGAAGGAGAAGAAGCAGAAAGCTTCATCCACTGTTGGAGTGGGTATTATTATTGATATTTCTGAAAAACTATTATGTCGCTACACCTGGGATCAAATTGTCCACTTATCATACAGGGCAACAAGTCCTTCTAAAAGTAAAATAAAATTATGCACATGCACACAATCACACAGGTTTATTCCAGCTAAACAAACAGCATTATTTGTCCTGTGGTGAGCATTAGTATTCTCTGTAGCACACACCGAGCAGGACACATCATCTGACAAATCCCCCTACACATTTCCATCCCAGGAGGAGCTGGTGTCTAAATAAACATTACAACAGTCTCCATGGGGATTAGCCTAATGTGCAGTGATGTAGCACCAGTGATATGTCGCTTTAATTGTCCCCTAAATTAAACACGCAGCGGTTTATCTTCAAATCTCATAAATCTTATAATCCTTCCTCACTCTCCATTGCGTTTTATCAATCAATGATGAAAAGCCCCCCTTAAATAATACTTCCTTCTTGTGAATTTTCAAAGAGCTCTCTTCTCTTGCTTGCACCTACGCTCTCAACTTGAGCTACTTTGTAAGACAAAGTGTATCTGATCACAAGTTTGCACACATGCCATTTTTCATCAGTGGAGGTAATTTATTAGCCAATTAGGAATGATGAAAGCACACAGTTCTGGAGTCAGTGATTACTGCCTCACTGTAATAATGAAATTTATCATTCTTACTGAAAAGCTGAGAGGAAATGTTTCCTCTCATAAGCTACATAGAAAATGCTAGAGGCTGGTAGAGGGGAATTGAAGCGACAATTATAACCATTAATTCCTTTCATCCTACCTTGCAGACAGTATAAATATTCAGTCTACATCACCTCAAAGGCATTTTACTCTTGCTGGGGACATGTGGCCAGACACAGGTCCAGGAAAACAAATGACTCATGATCAGAATCCATCTGTGGGAGCGCTGCTTTAAAGGCCCACCCTCAGAAATAGCTGGCAAAGGTGTGAGGCCTGAAGGCCAGACTCTATCTACTTCTTTACACTTTGTAACCAGGAAGATGTCTGGAGACCGCCGTCAGAATGCACAATAACCAGTAAAAGATCGGGACAAGTTTCTGAAATATCAAGACAGGATGACACGATGAACATAAATATGGATGACCAGCAAGCAAGCATTTGGTGACGGTGGGGAAATAAAAAACAAAAATGAACTCCTGTAAACAGGAAGAAACCTCAGAGAAAAGGAAGTTCTGAGAGACAGCCATCTGCCGTGGTCAGTTGGGGGTGAGGGAAGGGAGTTAGGACAAAAATTTGATGATAGATGAAAAAAAGCCAAAAGTCAATTTATTCTTACACTTTAGGCACTATTACAAATTGGCTATGGGGGTACCTCAATTACTGAAAAATACTCTTGAAGTATGATAAATGTAGCAACATAATATTTTTTAATATGGTATACTGTAGATCATTAATTGTATTTGCCATGCAAAAATCCACATTATTAGTTTTGCAATATATCAACATGGTATCAATATCACCATGGACAATAACCACAGCCAGATGTCAGGAGGCATCCTTGTCAGATGCCCGAACCACCTCAGCTGGCTCCTTTCGACGTGAAGGAGCAGCGGCTCTACTCTGAACCCTTCCCGGGTGGCTGAACTTCTCACCCTATCTCTAAGGGAGAGGCCAGCCACCCGTCAGAGGAAGCCCATTTCTGCCGCCTGTATCCGCTTGTGACCATAGGTGAGAGTAGGGACGTAGATCGACAAGACTCTGAGATACTTAAACTTTTCCACTTGGGTCAAGAACTCGTCCCTGACCTGGAGTGGGCACTTCACCCTTTTCCGGCTGAGGACCATGGAATCAGATTTGGAGGTGCTGATTCTCATTCCCACCGCTTCACACTTGGCTGTGAACCATTCCAAAACAAGCTGGAGGCCATCACCTGATGAAACCAAGAGAACCACATCATCCGTGAAAAGCAGAGATGAGAGTCTGAGACCACCCAAGTGAAAACCTTCTGCCACTTAGCTACGCGTAGAAATTCTGCCTGTAAAAATTACAGACAGTGCCAGAGGTCCTCGAAGTATTCCTTCCAACGCCTGACAATTTTCTCTGTCGAAGTCAGCAGCGCTCCACCCCCACTATACACAGTGTAGGTAGAGCACTGCTTTCCCCTCCTGAGTCGCCTGATAGTTTGGCAGAATTTCTTCGAGGCAGTCCAAACATCTTTTTCCATGGTCTTAACTCTTACCACACCCGAGTTTTTGCTTCAGCTACTGCCCGCGTTACGTTCCGCTTGGCCTATCGGTACCTATCAGCTGCCTCTGGAGTCCAACAGGCTAACCAAGCCCGATAGGACTCCTTCTTCAGCTTGTTGGCTCCCCTCACCTCTGGTGCCCACCATTTGGTTCGGGGATTACCACCTTCACAGGCACCAACTACCTTGTGGCAGCAGCTCAGTGCAGCGGTTTTGGCAATGGTGGTGCTGAATATGATCCATTATCAATATATATCAATATCCCCAGTCTCCGTCGGAATGCTGTTGAAGCTCTGCCGGAGGTGTGTGTTGAAGATCTCGTGGACCGGGGCCTCTGCTAGGCATTCCCTGCACACCCTCACTATATGTTTAGGCGCGCCAGGTCTGTTCAGCATCCTTCCCTGCCACCTGATCCAACTCATCACCAGGTAGTGATCAGTTGACAGCTCAACCCCTCTCTTTACCCGAGAGTCCAGAACATATGACCTTAGGTCTGGTGATACGATTACAAAATCGATCATCGACCTGCAGCCTAGAGCATCCTGGTGCCATGTACACTTATGGATACTCTTATGTTCAAACACAGTGTTTGTTATGGCCAAACTGTGGTTTGCACAGAAGTCCAACAACCAAACACTGCTCGGGTTCAGATCCAGGAAGCCATTCCTCCCAATTACAGGTCTTGCTGTTGTTGCCCACATGAGCATTAACGTCTCCCAGTAGGACAACAGAAATATCTACATATGAAACCAAATACAAAAGCATTAACAAGAGGTCCTCACAAACTGTTGTGAAAATAATTACTGAAAATAATTAAAAATCTGCTGCAACAGCTAAATACACTATGAGACACTTTCACTATGAGACACTTGTTGGTTTATGAACAACAGGTTTGCAGCATTTTGCACAAACAACAAAGAGTAAGGTCAGGAAGTACAAGTAGAATATTTCCCAGCATGCCCATCTGCCATCATGTCTTTTTTAATCTGTGGAGCATGAAATGATTGAGTAAATGTTTCCATAAAGAAAATGTGTACTGCATGAAAAAAAGCCCATGACAAGACCATGAATTAAAAATGTAGTGCAGGTCTTATAATCTGAACTCAAACTCCTGGTGTATAAAAACTGTGAATAAAAAGAATCAGTATAAAGTATAAAGCTTTTTATGCATGCATTCCACATGCTTATTTTAGATACTCCAAATTCTGCATTACTGAGTTTCAAAGGCCATCTATCCTATTATTGCAATCATATTAATTTAAACATGTCAAATGGAAACGCTAATTTCATTAGTACTATGACCCACAACTGCAGGCCCAAACCCTGCCAGAATCTTTATCAAACTCTGGAATCAGCCATGTTTATTTATTTTCCTCTTTTTAATGATGCAGCATAAACATGTTGCAACATAAAAAAAGACATCAAACACATATCAGCAACTAAAAAGATTAAGCAAAACTATTTCCTTGAAACTCTTACCTGAGGAGAGTTGCAGAAGGTCAGGGACAGGGCAAACATGCAAGAAAGCAGAGAGAAGGGATAAAAAATCATTAGTCAAAGGTCAGTCTGTGTATGAAATCACCACAGGAGATGAAATCTTCCAGTTAGAAGCCTCCATGTGACTTTAACACGGCACCTGTCACCTCAGTAGGAATGAATAGTATTTAGTAGGCAACACGCAGATGCTGAAGGGCCTCACTTGAGCCCAATGAGCCTTGCATCACGAGTCAGCCCGCCTCAGTCATTAGCCACTACTCCCATTTGTGAAAGGTCAATGAAGCAGCAATCCGTCCATCACGCATGCTGTATTATGCTACACGTCCTTCACAGGCAGCCTACTTGATAGAACCCAAGATTTTACTGTGTATTTAAGCTAATATCATAAGTGGTGAGAGTGTAGAAGCGTTGAGACTTGAGGATTTCCTCTGGATTTTTTCTGAATTCTCATATTCATACAGCCCCTGGATAGAAACAGCTATAAGCCAAAGAGAGGAGTATAACGCTATTCATCAGTGTAAGTGCTGAACACTCATAAGATGAAATGAGATGAGATACAAAGTGCATGAATGACTGGGATGTACAGTCCGTGTGTCTCGCTGTGAATCACTCTTCTTTTTTCTCTGCAGTCAAGCTGTTTCTGTTTAGAGTCCTCGGTCTTTTCCTGACAGCTTCTTTGCCACAGAGGGATAATATGACAAGGCAGGATTGAGAGGAAAGACTCCTAAAGAGGTATGTGTCAAACAAAGAGATATGGGAAAGGAAGATTTGCCAACAGTGGGATCTTATTCAATAAAAAAAAAAAAAGAAAGAAAGAAAGGGGTTGGATTTCCTGGCATCTTTTATCTAGGCAAAAAGAGAATCACCAGTGCTCACTCAGACTGACAAGTCTTCCACATGGAAAAGGAAATGGACGTGTCATGACTCAGAGTCAGAATGACTCAGAGTCAAATCTCTACCTGTTCACAGTTTGGTAACAAAACCTATCAGAACCTATCAAAACACATCTTTTCAGGTCCACCAAATTTGAATGTAGAATACTTTTAAATAATATTTAAGGATTTAGAGGTTGTGTCTAACAATACAATACAATATTTTGTACTCAACAAGCAAAACAGCAAATCCCTCATGTTCAATTAATGTAATTGCAATGTAAACTAAGCTGAACTCCAGCACACTTGAGAATGCATCAGCATTCATATTTATTTCCATGATATTTGAGAAAAGAATGGAATATGGGGAAATGCTCACATATGGCATAACCCTTTAGTTAAAACCACAACCCTTGATTTGTGCATACTTTTTCATTCCCATAATATATCTTCACCCCTACTTTGAACTGCGAGATTTTTTTTCCTATTATTTAATCAGACATGCCTAATACAGTTAGTATGAGGAGCTTTACATTTACTCAGTTTTGTGAGACAACTTTTGTCTCTAAGAAGTATTATTGTAGGACCTTTGCCTTACAATTTTAAGGGTCTTGAGATGACTATTTAATTATTTACTTAATTGATTACTCTTAACTTTTAACTATTTAATTTAATTATCAAACTTTTTTGTAAAATATTTTATTATTTCTTGTTTTTGGATATTCTGGTTGGTGGGACTAAACCCAAGTTGTGTGGGGGAAAAAGAAAAGAAAAGAAAAAAACTTTTTTATAGTGCATTGCTATATTCCTGACCAAGCGCTAGCATGCGATGATGTGGGAGTACCAAGAGAAACAAACATTCTGATGGAAGTGACATCAGTGAGTCGTAGCAGTTTCATTTTATCTGTAACTTTCATGCAAACTTTAAAAGAATCAGATGTGATATGACAGTTACATAAATGGACATGTTTATGAAGTTCATGGTTAAAAGAAGCCATTGCGTGTTTTCTCCAGTCATGGAAAGAATACGCATTATTTCTTCTAACAAATCCCTGATAATGCAGTGTTTGTAGATATGGCTGGAGACGGCAATACATCATCTTCAAGCCACTGTTATTCACCCAGACCAAGTTCACTAAAAGTTCACCATCAGCAGTAGTCACCTTCCCCCATTGCCCTCCTCTCCCTTCATCATTCCTTCTACTGCGCCATTTCGTCTGGTCACATAATCTCTCAGTCTCATCAGTCCTGAAATATTTAACTAAACAGAGCCACCACTTGCCCTAAAAAATATGGTCCTCTTTAGACACATTTTATATCACAGTCACACAACAAAGTTTATATTCTAAGGCTTAAAATGACAATGAAAATGTGAAAATATAGCATGTCCTTCTGAGGTTATGAATTGTCTAATAGCTCTCGCAGTTCAAATAACTGAATCAACATACCCTTCACATCCACTGTTGTCCAGTGCTTCATCATATGGATTCACTTGATTTTTGAATCTTTCTCTGTATTATTGTAGGGTCTTTACATTACAATATGAAGCACCATGAGGCAACTGCTGTTGTGATTTGGTGAATTAACTGAATTGAACTTAATCAACAACTAAAGCCAGAACTTTTCAGACCTTGTTATCACCTGGTTTATCCTAAATGTGGACTGAGAAGATTAATGCAACCTGCAACATGAACATAATCTCTTTAAGGTGAAGTAGAGGAAAAACTGAGAACATGAAGGTTCAATATTTCACCTGATCACTTCTCCCACATTCAGTCTTTGTGCTAAGTGAGAAAACCCAATAACACTGCTTGGAAACACGTGCTTGGGGAGTATACAGGCGTGGAGAATGTGTGTACCCAACAAACAGCTCATTAATCTCTGGCCTGCCAGCCATGAGGGCAAATAAATTCCCCTCATATGAGGTATCCTCGAGCGTTGCCTGTCAACACAAAAACACAACATGTGTGAAGCATTTGTCCCTGCATCTTCACTGAATATATTTCTGTGTCCCAAAGCTTCCCAAGCAGAAACCACAGTGATAGAAACCGAAAGCGACTCGAAACTCAATCAAGTCTTTGCTACCTGCACTGCAGAAAAAAGAAACAGACAAAGCAAGAAGTGAACATGCAAATATTTATCATGATGCAATCATAACTTACTTCATATTTGCAGGATACTGAAATGTAAGCAGGACCAGAGACTGAGTTTGTAAGAGGGCTTAAGAAAGAAAGAGTCACACCGAGCAGCTGGAGCCACAGGGTACCTTAAGTGTTTATAAATCCACTATTAACACACTCACTTACAGCAAGCTCATTTCATCTATGTGTATAAATGTATTTCTAAAAACATTGTTAAAAATACCACAAACCATTAACAGCTCCTAAATATCTTGTTGTACTTGATGTAATTCTTTATTTTGAAATAGTTAATCCAACATTTATAAAGAAGAAACATGCTGTCATTAAACATGTTATATATGAGCTTATTAAGGAAGACTAAACCATATACTATACAAATTTATGAATGCAATACTAAGGAATTTATAATGCTTTATAAATGATAAATCAAAATATAATTAAATATTAACTAATACCATGCAATGCTTAATAATAGAAAAGAAAGGGTTAGAAAAGAAGCTTGTCACAAGACCTCTAATCTTTTTTCCCTGGGCCCATTGATTGTGCTCCTCAGCTTTGGTCTCTGACAGAACGCTGATAACAAATCCCTGATAACAATTTCTTAGCTGTAGGTAGGATGATTGGTTTTATGAATATATTAAATAGTGCCAGCATGACCTTAATGTCATAACGCTAAAGTAATGGAAACTAGCTTGTGCCGCATCAACCCACCCCAGCCCAGTGGCTTTTAATCCGTTCCACTTTAATACAAGCTTCTCCAGCCCAAATGCATCTTCAAGTATGCGACTGTCTAGCAGAGCAAAAGGTTCAAGTGGTTTGAGAGTGAAAATTTTGTTTGTTCTTTGTACTTCTTTGTACAACAGAAAAAAAGCTTTCTCAGGCCAACATTAAAAGTCAATACAGAAGATCACTCTACCCTGGACTAAGACAATGGCTATAAATTGGATAGAAACCACCTCTAATGTTTCCAGTGGGCCCCGTGAAACCACAGCTAATGAATTCATGTTGATTTAATGAGCTATGGCCCAAGAGCAGCGCTGACTTTGCTAGATTAATGGGAACCTCAGCTAGCGCTAATGGTTAATAATTCTGCACACAGTAGTTGGTTTCATTCTCTCAACAACTACTGATGACCCAGCTAAACTGGCTTGCTTCTTAGCCCATTCATCACAGCAGGGCTTGTGATTATTATATCTCCATATGTGCAATTATATATGTAGTTCATAGTTCATATAAACTAAATTATTAAATTATTAATTCTTCTTATTTGAAAAATAAAATAAAAAATGATGTCTTTAGGTTTTCCTCAAACTGTCTCATTGACTATCACATTTTAATGTTTAAGGCGGGATTCCAAAACAGGTAACTCCGTGGTAGGCCTAAAACACCAAACACAGTTGCTGAAAGGTAGTTAGTTGTACATATTTTTTGTAAATGAAAATGTGTTAGATACTTTCCACTACTTAAGTAAAGTATTAACTCAGATTTTATTATTACTTAATGCTGTGGCTGCTCTTTGCGGAAGAGCACTCTAGACCTAAAGGCCAAAGCTTGTGTTATTTCAAAAGATTACTCAATATCAACAAATTCCATTAAAAGACAAGAAACTTTAATATCTTAGCCTGTCATAGTTTCCTTTTTATCCTACCATTTGTGGCACTTAAGGCACCAGTATACTTCATCATAAACACTAGTTGCACAGTCTAACAGATACAATCCAATTCTACCAAATCATTACATCGCAACTAAGGGACAATCTGCTTTGTCACTTCATGTGGAGCTTCCTGTGGAGGTCAGCACACAAGCAACAGGTAAAGTTCTGTTGTTGTTGTATTTAAGTACAGGCAATAATATGAATAGCTTATGCAGAGACTGTGAACATGTGTGCTTTCATCAGCTCAGAGGGAGCTGTTTGGTATAGGCAGAGCAAACTTATCCAACTGAGGGTCATGGAAGAGGGCTGGAGTCTATCCCAGCTGTCCATGGGCAAGAGGCAAGGTGCACTCTGTATGGGTCATCAGCTAACACAGAGGGACAAGCAACCATTCACACTCACATTCACACCTACTGCCAATTTTGAATCCTTAATTAACCTCGCATTGATGTCTCCGGACTGTGTGAGGAAGCCAGAATACCTGCAATGAGCCCATGCAGGCACAGGGAGAACATGCAAACTTCACGCAGAAGGGCCCCAACCAAAAATGTTATAACAGTTACAAAAAACACTTTGCTTATGGTTGAAACAGGATTGTAAATGACTAATGCAAACACTGGTCTCAAGCATCAACTACTTGCTACAGTACCCATTCATTAACCTGCCTCCTTCTGACTTGGAACTGTATGCGTCACAATGGATTTTGCATCAACACTGAACACTGACTTCAGAAGTAATTTCTCTGTGTGGGATCATCCACTCAAGATGTAGCTCCAAGGGATACTAGGTTGGAGTAATAGTGCATATGTAGAGTGTTGTTGTGAAGATGGGGCTTATAGCCAAACACAAATGATTGTCCTGGGAATCCTCCTAATAAGTTCATCTGAAAAGCCATGAATGGAGCTGAAATATCACTATGGCCAGGTGCAGGTGTAATTCAGCTGAAGATCTGCGATCAAAAAACAAAGGGAAAAAAGTGTGCTTTGTGTTAGCACAGGTTGCATTGAGAGAAATGTATCCCTCTCTTTGGTGAAATAAAGCAACAAACAACAACAGTGAGCGCAGAGGGAGAGAAATGTGAAATTGATCAAACAAACACTATTATCGCCTGCTTAGACGCTGCTATTCAGTTTTCTTTCTATCTATTGTCTGGCACTCACATTGAAACAAGGTTATTTGCAGCTTAAAAAAACTAAGCCTGCCATCAGTTAAAGGCAGGTGTGTTTCCTCTGATGATATGGCTATATCAAACTGATAGAGTCGGTAGTTTTTGTTTTAAAAGTAACTGGCAGGAACAGTGGCATGCACATTATCTCCCTATTTTAAAAGAACGCTACATAAATGGGTAAAAAAAAAAGAGGTCAAAAGGAGGAGGAAGGCAGTAACCTGCCACTTCTACATCCTGCTAAGGGGCCCTACTTTGTGACATTCACAAATACAAACTTCAAAGAAATATCCCTTCACCTGTCTTTAAACCTATCATTAAGTACAGGTTGGCTTCAAACGCTTCAAACACTATGCAAAAGAGGGCTCATATAATGAATATACTGCTCTTAAACCAAATCTAATTCACCTTGCACAAAGTTTATCTGAAGGAAAGGCAGAGAATAAATTAGCTACACAAGTTACATGAAAGCTTCATCAGTTTGTGATGAGATCACATTTTCAATCATGTCCACTAACAAAAAAAACAACCTTGAAAAAGCGTGTTTCATTGCAATAATCAGAATGTGCAAATGAGGTGGAGGGTGTTATGATGAGTGTAATCAGCATTACAGAGCAATAAAGACTGATGTATCAGATACTGGATAATACAAAACAGCATCTATATTCATTCACTAAATGCAGTAAAGATTGAGGATAGAGCTTTAAAAACCTATTTGTGCTGCTTGTTTATAGCTTAGTATTAGTTTGACCTGTTTCACATGAAGGACATCAAAGCATTTTCTATCATCTGTGTGTTCATTAAGACACTGATGCTGGGTTGGACAAAACATATTATGTGCTGCTGATGACTTACTCGCCAAGCTAGAAGTTGTAGTGAACTCTAGATAATGAAGACTTTTGGAGGGTTTGATTATAGTGCTGACTAATATTTAAAACCATTTTGTGCTGGTCTCTAATATGGGTTCAAATGCTCGCACACCACTGCAGTTACTTTTGTTTTTATTTATTAAAACATCTACTTGGACGTCACAAGTCGGAATTTGGCTAAATGTGTAACAGGCTTAAAAATTCAGAGCAGCTTTAGTCATTAACCGTTTAGTAATTGTCATTGTTCTGCCCCTTTAAGGCAGGCATTATAATTTGGTTGTGTGTTTTTTGTGCCAGCAGACTTGCCGTAGTTCCGCTCTGTTGAAAACAGCCTTAAAGCTAAACTCTTGGTTTTTCCACTTCTTGTTCTTTTTTCTTGCCTGAGCAAGCACATAAGTAGTTGTTATCCTTTCTTTGAAGCTTTCCCATGATAGTTTGTGTAGTAGTTTAGAGTTTTGTTTGAGAAACTTTGATTTGTGTTAAAAAAAACGGCTGCGATGTTAACATGTTAGCCTGTCTATGGGATTCTCCATGTTATGTTAGCATTAAGCTAAGCGCTACATACCTGGGACAAATAACCAGTGGTGTCAAGATGTGTTTGTGTTCATATGTTATGTACATGTTAGTGCATGGCTTACTGTTTTATATTGTAAAGGAAATTACAACAGAATTGTAATATTTTATTTTGTTTCTGTATCACAGTTTTACAGTGTTTCCAGTAAACATCTAAAAAGTACCTGCTGACTCCTGGATGCTTATTGTGGACCTGTTGTGCTATCTGCCAAGCTAGAGGCCAGCTTCACACCCTAGTGAGGGCAGACTAGTCATGTAAGGTGAAAATGGAAGACTTAATAATGTAATTTTAATTGGGATCACAATTCGACAGGATAGTGCCGACTGCAATCGGACAGAGAAAGTGATCAGAAATAACTACTGTGACATTTCACTGTGTCAGCTATTCTTCAAGTTCAGGTTCTCCAGAGGCCTGTGAGAGCTTGAGGGTCCTGCAAGTTAATAAACCCATCACAAAAGTGTTGACAGAGGTCATTTAGAGACTTAAAACGGAAAATATTTTTGCAAACACAAGGGTTGCCCAGAATGAAAGTTAAAGGTACTTGTGCATTGGCTTTACATTTCAAACCCAAAGCTAGTTCCATCTACTGTATAATAATGTCTACAGTTCTACAAGCAACGTTTTGGAGATTATGGCTATCCTGGTATTTGTAGCATGTAGTCAAAACTGAAAATAACTTGGATTAACATAAATGACTGAAATATTTGTGGGATTGTTTGATACCTATGATGTTTTTAATACTAAAATATTTGTGACAAAGCTAATTTGCAATGAGAAATTAGCTAGTAATTAGCTTTGCAAAGCTTTTTAGCCTTTAATCTTTTAGTTACTTGTTTTTTAGCAACTCAGATATTAATAAAATGATGATCATCATCATTACTGGTATTAACTTTTTTTTTTTTTTTTTTTACATAGGTTGAGACCAAAAAGAGCTAGGACAAGAGTGATAGTTAATACTTATGAAAAAGTTCATTGAAAAACAAGTTCAAATGATTGTTTATGGCATTCTCATACAGCCAAACAGCTTTCATGTGTTTTCTACTACCTGTAACAAAATAAAATTGACACTGAACCTGTCTGACATGGATAAGGTTTATTTTACAAAGTATAGAGATCCATAGTAAATCTGAAGTCACATGTCTTTGAGTCGCATGGTAAGCTTTTTAATTCCAACTGAACCCGCACAATTTTGGGAAGCCTGTTGCCATTAGCGGCACCTCTGCCAATCATCATTAAGCATTACTGTCCAATCCAATTAGCTTAAGAGTGTCCACCTGTCAATCAGTCCTGGCATTAGGGCTAACTGGTGCACTCCTAGCATCACATAGCACTGGATTATGAACTAAAGCTGAGGCTCAAAGTTTATTTCAATATTGAGGAGGTGCTCTTCCAAAATAGAGCCAAATAATATACAATGAAAAAGAGGATGGCTGATATCATAATCCTTGGTGTTTGGAGAGTGATAGTAGCGGAGGAGATAGCTCAGTAGGTAGCGTGCTTGCCTTGTGATCGGAAGGTCAGAGGTTCGAATCCACTGAACCGTTTTCCCCTCTGGTACCCCTGAGCAAGGTACCGTCTCTACACTGCTCCCCGGGTGCCTGTTTTGATAGCAGCCCACTGAGTGAATGGGTCAAAATGCAGCGAAGTATTTTCCTCCTGTGGAACGATTAAGGGATTAATTTCTTTCTTTCTTGATACAGAGGCTGTTGATCTGACTGGAAAATTCAAACACAGGCAACTTGTTCAGCTTCACCCTTCGTTTTCAGAGTGGATTTTATAGATGTGTGTGCACCTGCCCATATGAACTTCCACACTGATATTCAGGCACCTTTAAACAGATTTCAAATCATCTATGCATCTGTCATTGATTCTGAAATGGTGATAAGGTACTGAGCTCTATGATAATCCCAGTAAATACATGCTGCAGTCTGTCCACCAGACAGATGCTTGACCACAGTCTGCACATAATTATATGAGTGTGTACACATACACTTATCAAACATAATGGTTTCCTTGTCCCCTCTCTGTCTCCTTGTGTGAGGGACAGCGAAAGACAGCTTATCACACCTCCCATGTCTGTTGCATTTCTAAATACACATCCCAACAGTTTGACTTACATCTGCAAAAGGAGTTTCAGTTGTATGTGTGTGTGTGCATCTCTGTGTGTGTCACATTTCTCTCTCTCAGACACAAATGCACTGAAGTGCCACACTTGCGCACACTGTAGGATCATGCAGCTCGCCTTTCAAGTAGCTTTGCCTCATCGCCTGCATGTTGAACAGAAGCTGCCACTATTCTGTCATCTGTCAGGAGAAAATCTACAGTCTTTTGATATATTAGAGAAGCATCAATCTGCATACGCTTTGCAATGTAATATGCACAAGCAATGCTCTGGATTACACTTGTTATCAACCTACACATGGAACATATTACATGGTGCATGGCAGCTGATAAGCATCTCCACATTCTCATTCATCATGAAGAAGCTTTATTAATACTTTACCACCTAAAAGGCAGATATTATCTTGTTATTAAGAATCACAAGTGATGCAGTCAGCTATGGTCATCATTATAGCGATGATCTTCCTTTCCCATGAAGTTCACTTTGCATAGCTGTGTGGTACGTTTATGTCCAGTGCATAGCAGATGGTTCACAGGTGGGAGAAAAAGTGCAAGCATGTGGGAGGTTCATGCAGATGAGGCAGAACAAAGTGAGAAGTTGTTTAGTGCAAACTAGGTCTTAGAAATTGAGCCAAGACAATCTGCTGCCACTTTGTTGATTTTATAACTAAGAAAAAACTAAATGCTCCAAGCCACTGAGCAGCGCTAACTGCAAAATGTTTCACATGTAAGCAAATGGATTTAAACTGGCATAAAATTGTGCCATCAGGTAAGTCAGTAAATATTCCTGGAGTCATTGTACGTTGACCTGACTTTAGAAGTGCCACATTAAAGTCAGATTTTCTAAGATAACCACCCACCTCTACACAGGTCACAGTGGTTTTAAAATTGTCATTCTATCTATTTACTAGGGTAATCATTTATTGATAATATGTTTATTAATTGAGCATGACTGAAAATCCATCTAGATTAGAGTAAATTAAAAGTGGTACTGCACTCATGTCACCTGACATGAATAGAAGGGAATCCACATTTTAAACTTTGGAGGGGAAAATGCCTTATGCTGCAGCGTGAAAACCCATCAGCTGATCAGAAACATTCAGTAATTAATGATCGACGATTGAACTATATGATTGGACATGTCTGTTCCTTGGGTCCAATTTGTGATTAAAGATTTTTTAGATCAGGCCACTATGGCAACATCATGCTATGCATTTTCCAAATCCATGCTATACATGCCAAAGTTTGGCATATTTTCACTTTTATATATATATATATATATATATATATATATATATATATATATATATATATATATACATAACACACAAATAGAAATGCATGCACACAGGTACAAGGAAAGACAGGACAGAGAAGGAGGTGCTATCTA
>VURO01030160.1:0-16270 GCA_015108175.1 Pelvicachromis taeniatus | reverse complement strand
GAGTCTTTCCTTTTTTTTTTTTTTTTTTTTTTTTTGAAACAACAAATATTTGGGAAGCTAACCCACATTTAAGGCCACATTTGTGGCATTATGCTAATGCTAATGCTAAAGCACTCATTAAGCCAATTTGCAAGGTGCTAACACTGCATGATGGGGTGGTTTCATGATCTGAGAATTAGTTTTATATTAACTTCATGTTAAATTATAGAACTAATATTCTGTAGTTTTTCTTGTGAAAGTTGTAAACCAAGAATAAAATAATGGTGTCCTCTGACTGTGGCAGATATGTTGGCTTGCGCACACCATTCACACAACTCATGTTAAATTAAGTAGTTATGGTGCTTTAATAGCGCATATTTTTGTGTCATATATTTTAAAATAGGACATTTAAAAAAAAAAGTATGTCCTTTTCTGTGCACAGGAGAGTCCTGTAAATAATACTCCCATCGGATACAGGTGTAACTTCTGTGTAGAGATACACCCAACCCTCCGAGCCATCTGCAACCACCTTAGGAAGCATGTCCAGTATGGTGAGGTCAAAGAGGGGCATGTCAAGGTAGGAAAAACTAATATATAGTTATTTGTCGTGTTTCAATTAGGAGTGTATTACATAACATAGATTATGTATTTATTATATAAGATCCATATCTTATATAAAAATAAGTCATTATTTGAAATATGCGGCAACAATAGAAGTAAGTCGTTTGCCAAATGTATTAAATGAGCTATTTTACAATTAAGAATATGCATTAATCTTGCCTTCTTATTGTTCACGTATTGGTCTTAAGCTTAGTTTATGCAGCGGGGCATTAGTGGGCTTTGAGGGTTAGTGATGATGAGCAAAACATCAAATATATGTAGCTTCATATTTATTGCGGTGTTATGACTCTTTTAGAAAATGTTAAGTCTTTCCTTTTATAAATCGCGACCACATATATAGTGCATGTTATTTATTTCCACTTTGCTAATATGATATCACTGTAACCCAGTGTAATCTTCCTAACTATATTTCAAAGGCACATTTTTTTTCCTGTCGCCTGTGCTTCTGTATTATTTTCCATCTCTCATCCTCCTAGCACTGCAGTGATCTGTTTTACTGGACTGGGGTTCTGTTTCCCATTTTGTTTATTACTGACAGAGGCTTCTGGGTAGACAGTCTGTCAGCTACCCCGAGAGAAAACAAGCAGTGCTGTCCCATTGCTGTAGAGGAGCGGGGGGGTTGGAGTGGTGAGCCATAACTTTTAGGGCAGTGGCGGGTAACCATTTGAACATTAGTATTCCAGTGAGGCTGCCAGTGAGGGGAACAGGCCTAAGGACCCAATGCCTCACCCAAATGGAGGCCTGGATCTTCCATCAGACACTCGGTCTCTCTTTATGTGTCTAAGATGCCATGTTTTCCACCAGCGAGAGAGATCCAGTGAAAAAGCACTGTATTCAGTTCGGTAACGAGGTCATAGTGTTCAAAGATGGGAATTAAATTTAAGAACAGCGCTGGTTTCTCAGATGGGAACGTGAAGAGCAGACTGACGGTGCATTCAGGGACTGGATGGTAAGGCAGGGCCTGTGAATGCCACATCTTATTTATGGATTCACAAAGTGCAGGGTCAGGTCCTTCCACAGAAAGAATGAGTTTCCTTGAGGCAATAAAAAAGTCATGGTGATCGTCTGTCTGCTCGCGATGACTGCAGCAAGCAGCCTGCACTCTGGCAGATGAAGGGAGGGGGGGAAAGAGATAGAGATGTTTTTCCAGTTCCTTTCAGTAATTGTTGGTAGAACTGCACGGTTGCAAGATCTTCTGTTTTTAGAAAAATTCGACTCGATTAGTCACCCCGAATAAATGCTTAAGGTTGGTTATAAGTTTCACACTTGAAGCAGAAAGCGAGAGGATAGGCCGGAATTTTTCCTCATATTCTGCTAAATATAAGCCAAGTGTGGTTTCTCTCAACCAGCACACTGAAGAGTTTTAGGTCAGAGTTAAAGTTAACCAAAGTGCTGATCTTCAGATAACACAGAGAGATGGAAAGAAAAACAGGGGTCAAAGGCAGAGTGTGAGAAACTGTAAACTGAGGCCTAACTGACAATCACTGCATGGATGGAAGCAGAAGTGTTAAGCAGCTGCTTAACTGTTGCATGTAGGTGCTATACTTGAAGCAATATTTATAATAAAGCGATCTCTTCATTTCAGCATTCTGAAACACATTGATCTCACATGAAACGTAACCACATGAAAAAAGGTGTTGGCAGATAAAAATCAGCATGAACTGAGAGGTTGCTGAACATCTGAGAACTTTCCTCTTTTTGCTTTGCAGCAGGAAGTCAGTGAGGTCCCCCTGATCCTGCCTTCAGAAAGCCTAACTAATGGCAACATGGAGGGGGATGAAGCCGCCGAAGTCGACGGCCTGGAGAGACCCGGAGCCACGCCCAAAGATTCCGATGATGTCGCTGTTACCGTGGAGAACCTGGATCTCGAGACAGACGCTGGTGAAGGAAGGGCGGCGGCCTTAGTGGCCGCAGCCAGGGCCGTAGTGTCAGAGGGCCAGCTGAAGCAGCGGCTGGCAGCAGGGGGTCACCCGTGTGCCCAGTGCGACCGAGTCTTTATGTCCATGCAGGGCCTGAGGTCCCACGAGAGGAGCCACTCAGCCATGGCACTGTTCAGCAAAGAAGACAAATACAGCTGTCAGTACTGCCAGTTTGTCTCGCCCTTCAGACACAAGTAAGTGGGGAGCATCGGGGTTTATGACTGACACCTTTACCACCGCTTCCACAGTGCAGTCCCTTGCATGTAGTGTGGTGCTGTTTGTAAAGAGTAGAGCACGGTAAATTGAGACACTTTGGCCGAGGCAAACACATATTCATCAGATTGCTGTGTTATCTGTTGACTCTCCTTTGGACATCTTTCCTGACTGTCCAGTTCTTTTGATTTTTTGATTTTCATCAAGGTGAAGTAATACACTGGTCATTTTTAAGGTATAGTGGCTGTTTTGCTTTTGTCTCCTTTTACAGTAGTGCAAAGAAAAACATCCAAATTCGCATTTATATTCACATACATGTACAATTTTTCAAAATCTCACAGTGGGGGAAATTTACTTGTTATAGCAACACAAGTGACAGGAAGAAAAAGTGAATTAGAGAGATATTAGAAAAATAAAGTCAAAATACTATGCTGTGTACAGAAGTCTGCTATATACAGTAAAATACTTAAAATTGCATATGTGTCCATAAAGCCCATCTACATGCTATTATATCCAGGAATTAGTATTTCAGTGTGACTTAGATACACCAAAGTGTCCAATTTTAGTGCTAGTAGAGGGGTTTGTGACTATCAAAATCTCAAAATATGTGTGAAATGAACATTTTATGGCTTTTCCATCGGATTTTCACATTTGTGAATCGATTTTAAAAACACGCCACATTCCCTCTGTAAAAGAAGAAATACTGTCTCATGCATGCTACCAAAACGAAGCCTGTGCTGTGTTTATCCAATGCTCAGAATTAGATTCTGGAAAAGCAAATTGTTACGTATTTAGACAGATAATGGCCACTTGTCGTTAGAAAAATAGTCTTAATGTTAGCCCTTAAGCTAGGGAAGTTTCATAGCGATCGCCATGCAAGCAGGATGAATGTAAAGACCATCTTCTTTAAGATGGCATAAGATTTATGGGGAGCTCTTACATGCAGCTACTTCTTACTGAGAGGCTTCTTTCTGTTATTTGGCTATTGCTAGTGCTGTTTGGCTAAGTGGCTGGATTAGCAGATGCAGCCTTGAGGAAGTGCGATCAGCGTTAACCTCAGCGATACACATTGTGCACCCTGTGGTATTTGAATGCTCTGACTGTGAAGCAGCATTACTTGGAAATGTTTAGTTTGCGTTAGCAGTCACTTGGCAGGAGGCAGTGAGTCAGACATTAATCTATTAAAAATTACAGTTAAAAACGGATGAGTGGTTTGAACCCTTTGCAGCCCCAGTAAGCGGTATGTTTAAGCTAAACGCCTCACCAGCCTTTACACCAGCTGCTCTTTAGATCAACTAGATGTTAAAGTCATTTTGTACAGAGCACAGTTTTACACCTTATTCTGTTTACCCTATCACAATCCCTTTGAATCTTCAATCTTCTCCAAGATTTCCTGCCTCCTAGGAGAGAAAGACAAGCATTACAAGCGAGGCAGACATTTTTTGTAATTTTTTTTATGGTAGCGTGATTTGTTTTATCCATCACAGAGACACAGAGCGAGAGGGGAAAGAGAGAGTCCTCATCTCCTCTGAGCTCCCAGGTGTAATCCCTCTGTACTGTATGTGCCCTGACCCAGAAAGAAGCCGCATTCCCATGCCACCTAGGAGGCTGGCATTAAAAACACAGCTACCGTCCCCACAGGCACTCACACACTCATTCCCACCAGGGGATTGTGGGTAGATGAGTTCACCCCACGGCTCCTTGTTCTGTAGTCATTGGAAATGTGCGGCTGTTGTTTGCGAGGTAAACAGAATCGAGCGCTTTAGACGCCGCTGAAGAGAAGAAGGGAAAAAAAAAAACCCCCACTGTTGAAATCATCAAAGTGGATGCTGTAGAGCAGAGCGCTCTCTCTTTCTTTCTCGTACTCCCGTCTTGTCACTGTCTCTCTTTTGTCCTCATTTCATCCTTTTTATTAATTTCATCCTCTTATCTCATATCCTCACTTCTGTGTTTTGCTGTTGTTGTTGTTGTTTTTTAATTATTTTTAAAATTTTGTTTCATTGCAAGTCTGGACCGACATGTGCAGTCTCACCACGGGCACCACAAGCCCTTCAGGTGTAAGCTCTGCCCCTTTAAATCTGCCTACGTGAGCCGCTTGAAGAGCCACCTGCATAAGGCACACACAGGTAAATAAAAAAACACAAGCAGACACAGAACATTGATACATACAGCTGTATCTCTGACTAACAAGCTATTCCCACACCCATATACCTACCAACTTCCTGTTTATCTTCTGCATAAAGATGTTCTATGTGATCATCGAGCACAGCTCAACTAGTGAGTTAGCATTTTAACCATTCACTGAATCCAGGGATTGAGCTCGAATTCCAATTTTAATACTTAAAACATCCATGTGAGCGTTTGTATTTTTAATATCATGTATTCATTTAATTGTATTTTTAACATCTGTTCATTGGGGAACCTAGCATGCTACAAAAGAAAAGGCTTACTGGCCGTTGTGGCATAATGAGATTGTTTTTGTTGTCGAGGGAGCCAGACAGCAGACAGACATTTGAATTCATGTTAATGCAAATGCGGAAAATCTCCACCTGAGCAATCAAAGCACAAGCAAAATGAAGCAACCTTGAAACTGGTGAGGCAGATAAGGTAGTCCTAAATAGGATTTGAATAATACTATGAAGAAAAATCGTTAAGATGCGCTAGATCCGGGATGTTAAATATAAGGCCTGGGGGCTAGAATCAGTCCAGCAAAGACTCCAATCCGGCCCACTGTAAGGCCCTGGGAAATGTGAACTGTATTTTCATAACTTTTATAGCTTTTCCTAATAATAAAGACCTCTGCCACAGCTATTCACACTACACCAAAGTAATCAAAAATGGATACAGACTTTAAAAAAAATCCAGCTTTTGTTTGTTTGTTTTTTTTTCCAATTTGTAAATATTCTATCTGATCTGTGAAAGTCAGAAATGCTATAGATAAGTGTCTCACTATTATAGTGGGTACATAGTTTAATTTTACACATTTATTTCTTACAGTTTAAGCCCAAAGATTTATTTCATTTAATATGGCAGGAAGTGTAGTTAAACCTCTTCACATTGACAGAAAGAGCAGTTTTACTGGTTAAGATCAAAGTGGGATGTATGTGGCCCACGATGTAAGTTTGACTTCATCGCTCTAGATCTTTGAGGCAAACCAGTGTTTAGTCCTATTCGATGAGTAGAATTGTGAAAACAAGCAGCATTGAATCTTTCCTTTCACACTGCTTTTGTATTGAAGCAGTTATCACTGCCAGGAATTTATATTGAACATATTCTTAGTAGAAATAGTTCAGTACTGTGCATGGCAAGCCAATGTTAGCGTTAGATTTGGATCAGGATGCTGCTTCCTTTTAAGATGTTAAGCAAATACATTTAGCAGAAGCAGGGAGTACAAGGCTGGAAATCCCCATGGGAACATTCAGAACATCAAAACCAAAAATTATAAAGTAAAGCTTACACCAGTGTGCAGTTATATGCTATAATAGAGCATAAAGTAAGAAAATGGGTCACTGTATTGGGCTTCAATTTGTAAATGAGAGATAAGCTGTGATAACCTCATTGAAACCTTTTGTATTTTATGAAGTACTCTTCTTTTTGTGTGGCTCACTAACCTGCGCTGAAAGCTTTTTAATGAACCAAGTATTACTTTTTTTATGAACTCTTCCTTCAGGTGCTTTGAAACCAGCATTTTGTTTTTCTAAATAGCAATCAAATCAAATTTCTTCTAAGTCTAAAATATGGGACCAGCTTCAGCATTTTTGTTTGAAGTTTAAGGAGATTTAATAAATGCTGTAACTCAGGGGGAGCCCTGTTGCCAATAGGGTATTATATTTGCTCCAGATTTCCTCAAAGGGCTTTGTTTGAGTTCTGGGATGTGTTTATCATCACCGCTTTCCTTAACAAATGCTCCCTAACTAGCGATCTAGAACCATGTGCAGGTCTTTGCAAGCCTGGTATGTATAATACTTCTGTGTTGATGTGAAAATCAAGTCGAACGCCTCATGATCCTCAATATTCTTCCAGGTGAGCAGCACACATACAAGTGCTTGTCCTGCCCCTTCACTTCTATGACCATCAGCCAGCTGAAGGAGCACTCTCTGAGAGACCACGGTGAGGTCTTGACCCTTCCCAAACTCCGAGCAGCCAACCAGGCTGCGCATGCCACCCTCAGGCCCCCCCGACCGGCCAGTAATCCAGAACAGACTCCCATAGCACCTGATGGTATGAGATCATGCGTAATCTTCATTAAGCATTGTTTTCTTCGCTTTGTGTCTGGGTGAAAGGAGCAAATTATAATATTTTATCTGGTGAGCTTTATAGCTGCTGGTAAGCAGCAGGCTCCTGGCTCCAGCTTTCCAGCTTTGAATCTTGCATTTGATGAAATTTACTGCATATAAGCTATATAGAAAACTGCAGGAGCTCATGTGCAATGTTTATTATAGTCGTATAGGAGTCGACATGAAGTAGCTGTCGCTAGGGTGTATGCATTTAACTGTATAATTGGTTGTCAGGGTAATCTCAGGTGTCTATATGGGGTATCAGTGGGAAACAGCCTCTCATGACCAATCACTTCCGTAGAAACACACATTTCAGTCTCTTGAATGTCAGAAACACAAGACATTCTCAATGCATGCTTGCATATGCAGGCAGCAAAGTGCCATCACATTGAGGGGGGAGAGTGTTAATAAAATTAAGCGGGGATGCCTAACAAGCATAGCCATCTGTAGAAGTGAGTCTGGTATTCGTGAGTCATGTTATTCGTGTTGGAGAAATGCTTTAATGTAGTACTGCGGCTGTTTAGATTTGACTACGTAAGACACTGTTTTTCCACAGAATATGCTCAGACGGGGACGCGCCGTGACTCTAGGCTGGTGTAGAAGTAAACCCCTTGATGTAATGCCATGTTTGAGGTGTTATAGTGGCTTTGCAGCGGCTGCTTTAGCTTGCAGACTGTTCTTGGCAGCAGCTGTCACCTTGCTGCTGGAGCTGTGGAATCTTCCCTGGAGCTGAAGCGGGGCAGCATTCCTCAATGCACCATCCACCACTGTCAGCTGTGCCCCACCAAGACAAATGAAGCATTGAAAAAGAGCGGGGCTGACATATTGAATGTCTCTTTACTGAGCCAAACTAGCTACCTTCAGCTGAATGTCTGAAATTCAAACAGAGGGAGTTTGTCTTGTTGGCAGGGTGTCTTGAAAAAGATTTCCATTTGATTGCCTGTTATTAGCGGCAATGTTTACTTGAATCTTTTTGGAAAATTCCTCTTAACAGTTGTACCTGCCAGAATTATGAAAATAAAACCAAAAGGTCTTTGAAATCCAGCTTCATCATCGCTTTTAGCAAAATGGCAGTGCAGGCGTATTAGTTTGATCCACACCATATCTCGGTGACTACTAGACTGCTATACACGCTCATCATCCCTGCAGGATGAATAATTAATAGCTTTAGATACTCTGTAAAGCAAAGGATTAGGTTCAATTTTTTTCCAGTGCGTTGCAGGTATTTGGTCATAAAGTAAAGCAAGTGAGTTTCTAAAGGTTTCAGCTGTACTTACCTGCAAGCTAACACACGTTGTAACTCCTTTATGACTTCTGTGTTAGCTTTTCCAATTTGAGGCCGACAGCTTGGCAGTTAGTATAGGCAGCCACTATCATAAGGTGTTCTCCTTTCCTTCAGCTTTCCCACACAGGTATTCCATCTCTAATGCAGTACAATAAATAGTTTTAACCCTTAATGAAAAATTTAACAAGCCACATCCCCACCTAACTGCAGAATCTGCTCTTCATCTTCCGTCTCATCGCCATACTTCCTCCACATCACAGAGAAGATATTACGGGACTTAATCAAGTGTGGCGCTGTTTAATTTAATAGAGCTCTTCCGTCTCCTCTGCCGAAGTCAAAAAATGGATCTCAAGAACTTCGTAACAGCAAAGCTTCAAAGAAAAGTTGTTGGTTTTTTTCCCCATCTCCCTGCTTGCTCTCGCCTACTCTTAGTGCTGAATGAGGTATTTTTCGCACGGAGAGATCCTCTGTTAGTGTCACTGTAGTTTATTTATTGATGTGTTGGAGGCTCAAACTAGGACGAGAATATGAGCCGGCTCGATGATATTATAGACTCTCGAGAAAGGGAATGAGGAGGGAAAGAGGCAGGGTACAAAATGGTAACAGTCACAGTTACACTTCAGCGGGGGTGTGAGGGACATTTGGTGTAAGCACATCTAAACACCTCTCCTTTACAGAGGCATGAATCATATATGGCCCTTTTATTGAACATTATGTATTCTTTCTATAGACTTACTGAAGACTTTATTAGGACCACGTGCCTTTTCGTTTGTGTATCTAAACAGCCACTTATTTGCCAGCAGTGTAATAGCACAATCTTGCTGATACATGTTAGAAGCTTGTGTTAATGTTCCTGTCCAATGTTCACTCTGTGGCATAATTCTCGGTGCCAGACGGGCTGAATTGGTGGTTTGAGTGTTTTCAAAGCTGCTGATCTCATGGGATTTTCACACCGTCTCAAGAGTTCAGTACTGAGCACCTCAATGGCAGTCGGATTTTGTTTAAATGCTACAGCCTATCTGAGGACTGTTGCTGACCTCACACATCCCTTTATGACTAATAGTTACATTTAAGCATAGTAAGGAAAAGATATTCCTGACTGTTTTCGTTAAAATGACACAACCGTGCTCCTCGGTGACACCCTCCCAGTCACCAGCTCTGAGTCTAACACCTTTGGGATGTGGCGTAAAGTGTGGTTCATAGCACGCAGCTGACAAATCTGTGGAAATTATGTGACGCAATCGTGTCGGCGTGGAGAACCTCAAAGGAAAGTTTCCAGCATCTTGTGGAATCTGTGCTGCAAATAACTGAGGGTCTGTTGAGAGCAAATTGAAGCTTTTCCCAGTATTAGTTATGGTGCTCATAATAAATCCCCTGGTGAAATGTTTATTCCTTTAAAAAATTAAATGTAAATTAAATGTAATCAGACCTCTTACATAAACGGAACAAAATGGGGAGATCAATTGATCCAAGTAGATAAAGTAGGTTAAACTCCACCCTGCTGTGCAAAAGAATTCATCAGCTTGACAACTTCACTGTGCACTGGAGTCAGTTGGTGACTGATGATGGTGATGATGATGAGTTGTGGTTGGAGTGGTTACTTGGTGAGGGAAGAAAATAATCGTCCTGCCGCGTTGTATACAAATCCTGTCCTATGGTAAAACATCTAAAGATAAAGCATCAACGTAAAAAGTGATCTTACTTGCCAGACATTATAGTTTCCCCATGTCCACATACACTATGTCACATTTTATTAAACCCTGAGGTTGTCTAAATGCGCCCGCCTCTCTCTCAGATCCATCATACCTGGAGCCAGTGGATGTTCGTCAGCAGCTCAGTCATTACCAGCTGGCCTCCCGCAGTCAAATGTCTTCCAGCTCGACACCTGGTGGCTCAACAGTGGCCGACAATCGTCCTGAGAATATCCTCACGTGCGAGTTCTGTGAGTTCAGCTCCGGATACATGCAGAGTCTACGGCGTCACTACAGGGACCGTCACGGTGGCAAGAAGCTCTTCAAATGCAAAGATTGTTCCTTTTTCACCTGCTACAAGTAAGTGAAAAAAAATGTAACAGAGAATGTATAAAGATGTCCACACATTGCACTTAGTATTGGCACATTTGCAGGCGCTCATTTAACCCCATAAAGTCTGAACCGTGAAATAATTGCCAGAAAATTCAAATTTTTTTTGGAAACTTTTACAAAAGTTTCTGACAAATTTAAAAAAGAAAAGACATTAAATATTTGCATATATGAGTTTTAATTTCTATCATTTTTGCTACAGTTGGCATTTTTGTGCAGTTTGTTGCTTAAAAACATATTCTTCATCTTTAAAACTAACAAAAACACTTGGATAATAGTCCGGTGATGAGTCTTTCTGTCTTGTAACCTGCCTCAGGAATACCTTCACCATGCATGTAGAGGCGGGTCACTATAACAACATGCCAGAGGACCTCGCTAAAGACCTGCGCTGCCCTCTCTGCCTCTACCACACCAAACGCAAGAGCAACATGATCGACCACATTGTTCTGCACAGAGGTACGCTGCCTTCAAAATGAAACCAGCCACATAGTATGCTTTTCTTTTTTTCACAAGTCAACTTTATAGGTGGGTCATGCTGTAAGAGACTGCTTTTTAATGCTGTGGCTCAGGTAATAGAATTAATCTCAGCGTTAAAGGGTCAGTCTGCATGAATATTGTTTTTGTTTTCTTGCACTGACTGTAGGAGTGAAACCATCTACACCACATGTGTTGTGGTGAGATCTGAAGACCTTTGGTGTCGGCTCTGCAGCCAGTTTGGCGAATGTTTGCCAAGTCTTGAGTTGTTCTTTAACTCTTGTTCTTTTTATGTAGTAAACAGACATGAGCCATCAGAGATATCAATCATCTTATGTAACTACCAGCAAGACCGAAAAACAGTGCATTTTTAAAAATGTCAAACGTTCCTTTCACAGCAAACGCCATTAGATTCAATGTCGGCGTCGTACTGCCCGTGCTGGCATTTGCAGTGTTCAACATGAGGGAAACGGTTAAATGATATTTGAGTCAGGACTACTACAGTCAAAGGAAGATTGTTATTTCCATCTGCTGTAATTTATACTTGGCGGTGTGCCCCGGCTCTGGAGTAGGACAGCACAGATCCCCTGTGCAGAGGAGAGCAGGCGTCAGCATCAGTAGATGTGACACTGATGACAGACCCAACATGAGAGGCGCTGGTGTGGATGTGGGTTGTGGGCACAGCGAATTGTAGGCAGGCTAAAGCAGCTTAAATAATCACGCCCCATGTGAGATTTGCAAATCTGATACATAGAGGTTTCTCATCTGAGCCATCAGCTGATGTGGGCTAGCACTGTGATCAGCTGATCTGCCGGGAACTGCAGCTGCGCTCGGCTTCTCGCTTTTCCTGTTTCTGAGTGACTGACAAGTCAAACGTTTAAATTTCTCCTGACAAGAATGCTTTTCATGGAATAAAAACATGCCAGTAAAAGTAACAGTAACACAAGCAATACCACCAGTGTTTACGTGTTGTGTCGAACTTTTTTGTTTTTCAGTTGTTAAAGCATCGCTTTCTGTAAATGAGAGTGTTCATGAGAATTGAAACTGACAGATACAAAAGTAAGCAAATAGAAGTGTGACTGCATTTATAGCGTTTGGGTACTTTTTATCATAGAAAACGTGTCTGTAGGGAAACTAAAGAAAGTCACTTTTACCATCCACTACCTCTATTCACTTCTTACTTTCTCCCCTTCACTCTCTCCTCTCACTCCACCAGAGGAGCGCGTGGCTCCATTGGAGGTCAGCCGCTCCAAGCTGTCACGTCACCTTCAGGGTCTGGTTTTCCGTTGTCACAAATGCACCTTCACATGCTCCAGTGACCAGGCCCTGCAGCTGCACCTGCAAAAGCACGCTGAGATCAAGCCCTACCAGTGCCAGCTCTGCTATTATGACACCAATAGACGGATCCAGCTAGAGGACCATCTACGCCTTGAGCACAAGGTCAGTTGGAGTTCACGTATAATGGTGTGGTGTTCAAGTAAATTCAAACTAGTAGTTCTGAACCATGGTGTCGTTTGGCAGACGAGAGACTCTTGCTTTTCACTGTAAGAGTGTCTTAATAAACATGTTTGGACAGTATTTAATTATTGGTCTTCTCACTTGGTGTAACGTGAGATGTTCGTCACTTAAACACTGAATAGCCTTACTCACTTCCAATGTGAAAAGAAATTATTCAAAAATATAAGCATTAAAGAAACAGCATTAAGCATTTAAAATCTACATTATTATTTGACAAGAAAAGGAGTTTCATGTTTAGTCACCAACGTCCAGTGGAGATTAAACTTACAGTACAATAAAGCAACAGATTGGTACAATTGACAAGTGTTCTTGACCTCGGGCAGTGTTGCACAAAAGTACTGTACCTCCTAAAGGGAGGAAATAAGCAAAATAATGCATTGCTTTTTCTTTTTTTTCAAAGCACGAGTAATTTGTAACACATTACTTTTAAGTAACAAGAAGCACTCTTGAGAGCACAAACTACCACCGAGGCAGCTTGCTCGAGGCACTATTTACTTTTAAGGGCGTAGTGTTCTGTTTTCTTTGTTCTTTTTTAAATGTACGTTAAGAAGTTTGTAGTGCAGTAAAAAATCAGAAGTGAGCAGCTTGACAGATGTTTACTTTGATTACACAAACACATGTAGGAGTAGGTAATGGTAATAAGTATTGATTTGTAAATAACTGGGCATGAATAAGTTGAGCTTATTATGCTACAGAATATTTCTAACTAACTAGGCAGCTCTTTCTCTTTCTAAAATGGTATTTAAAGGTGGAAATGTAAAATTGCCAATACATTAGCAACATTACAAACAAAGGCAATAAGCACAATTTTAAAAAACTTTTATGAAAGTTTGACCTTATTTGACCTCGAGAAGAGGTCAGAGGTGCAAAGTAACGTCATATTTAGAATCCCCACAGAGCTTTATGCCTAAATTTACACATAGGTTAAATAGCTCTATAAAAGCATTGTGGACACGTTGTTAGCACATTGACCTTCAGATCAAGCCATTGACCTTGAAGGAGAGGTCAGTGCTCAGATGTAACATGATGTTTTAAATCTTTATACAGTACTTTCTATATGTTGACAATACACAACACACTTGTAAGAGTCATAGTTTCTGAGTTGTAAGCTTTTTCTGAGTTTTCAACCAACAAATAATGAAGTTGACCTTGAACACCTCGGTGGATGTAACTCAAATTTTAATGGATTTTTAACATTAAATCAGTCAGACAAAGTTTTACCAGAATTCATTCAAAACTGTTCGAATGACAGGAACGCATGTGAATGAATAACAAAATCTAACCACCTTGTTAGAGGTAAGACGTAACAACCTCGAAGCTGTCAGTGAGCGAGGCAGTCAGAGTAAATGTATACTTCTTTTTTTCCCCTCTGACTTTGTAATGATAAGTCATATTAAAATTTAAACAACAGTAATCAGTCCCCATTAGCATTTATGTGTGGTATTTGAAAAGTTGCACTGAGAGCAAACAGGAAAGTCTTTACTGTTTACTTGGGTGAGGTAGCTTAACCTTATTAAGCGCAGGCAACTCACTGCTAAGCTTTTTTTTTAATATATCTAATCAAATGACCAAAAAAAGAGCCACATTTTTCCAAATAGTAGCTCAGCATGGGGTAACATTTGTAAAGAGGCTGCTCTGGGTTTGACATTAAAATCAGCTCATTTTAAGGTAGGAAACACTGCATCAGTGATTCTGCTGACATTTGTTACACATGCGATTTTATTTTTTCATTTATTTATTTATGTTTACGTGAAACCTTAGTCAGTCATAAACTAGAGGTCTGGAGTGACCTGCAATTAGAATAAAAATATGTAGATGCTCTCATATTATCCATTCAAAGTCTCCCTTTAGTTTTGTTACACCTTGATAGATAAAGAAAGGAGGAGATCAGTGCAATGATACATTTGGGGGAGATGAGTAGGTGTCCTATTGCTACAGTTTCAGTATATTGTTACGTACGTAGTTCATCTAATACTCTCTCTTAATAGGGATAAGAGGATGAGATGATGTGAAATGGTAGGTAGGTGGAAAGAACGTAAAAAGGGCACCCTTTTAAGTTCTTTACCTGAGATTTCACCCAATGTAGTTGGGATAAAGTCAGACCCAGCTTTTGGTTGAAAAAGGATTTGCTTCTTTCAGAACCATAATTGGGGGGCGGGGGTGAAGTTTGTTTTATTTACAATGGAAGTCCTTCTTTTTCCTGCCTCTTCACTGTTTGTTGTGTATTTAACGTATATATATATAAAAGTCAGTTTTGTGTTTTTAGATTAATCCTGGTTGAAATTTTTTAGAAATGCAGTGAAATTTCAGATAATCTTTGTTTTGTTTTGTTTTTTTCTCTTTCAGATTAATGTTAGTTGTGAAAAACATTCATGTCCATGGCAGTCAGACTATTAGACGGAAGTATGACAGATCAGGTTTCTTCCTGGGTGAGGCAGCGAGCTAAAGCTTATTCATGCTAAAGGATGAAGTGGGGCGAGGTTTGCGGGGCCGCAGTTCTGTGTCTTTAGGGAGAATGGGAGGAGGAAATTACTCAGAAAGAGTGAGATAATAGGTGACAAGATGCGTGAGATATTGGAACAAGTTTCCTTCCTTTGTTAAATGTTCTGTTTTAGATTATCTGATGCAAATATCTCTGTGTATAATTTTTGCAAATCAGACGAAACTTTGACTGAGAACCTGCTTCAGTAAGTGGATCATTCAGCAAAAGCTGTGACTGTTTCAACAAAAGACAGGCGTTCACCTGCTAAGGCCTTACAAAAACCAGACATTTCATTTGTTTGAGCTCTTTGGTCTATAAATAACCACCAAAACTCACTTTGACTGATACCAGGAATTTCTGTGCTTGTGCTAAAAATATACCGCTTTCACCATGACTGTCGTGTCCCATCCAGGCAGGATGTGGACTTGTATTACAGTGAATAAATATAGGTCAGAGAAACATAGCTGCTGAAGGAAAAGTTACATCAAAAACCAAATCCAAGCAGAAACTGTTAGCGTTGTGGTCTCAACCCAGATCTGGAATTTCCAACAGTTTTTCATCTGCGTAAAATCAAACAAACGAAAAGGCCAAACATGCACATTCTGATGTTGTTAAAGCCTCGAAGGTTTCAACTCCGATTTCTGGGAGCAAGCGAGGAGCTCCTTGAAATAAACCCTGGTTGACGAACACCACACTAACCTGAAAAACGCACATCTCCTGTCTCCGATTAGGTTATCCGCAACTTTGAACTGATGGGCCGGGTCAACCTGGACCAGCTGGACATGATAAAGGATCAAGGAAGCAGTGCTGAGGAGGAGGAGGAAGAGGAGAGAGAAACTATGGAGATGGTGTCAGATGGAAAAGTGGCTCTGGAGGAGGAGGAGGAGGTGGAGGAGGAGGATGATGATGATGTGGGAATGGAAATCATTGAGAACATGGTGGCGGGCCAGACAGAGATGGACAATGAAGAAATGGAGGAAAATGTCAAAGACGAAGAAGATGAGGTGGAAGATGTAGAAGAAGTCGAGGACGAGGACGAAGAGGAAGTCCAGGAAGTGGAGGAAGAGAAGCCTGCCCCTCAAGGTAACGTCATATCCAAAAAGCTGTTACTTTACGACTGGCCAGTCAAATCCAAAACCCTCTATTTTTATTTATTTATTTATTTTTAACTGCACTATAAAAGTAGAATAGCAGAATATAAAACTGGGGACCGCAGTTTAAAGGATTATGTGAAGTAAAGCTGTGACCTATGTTTGTGCTATACATTATATAACTTATATATGTCCTGCATTAGTAGGACATACAAATATATTCTGGAGGTATGATATATCTCGATTCCATAACGTTTATCTTTGTCATTTATTTATGTTTATGTTTTTTATTAGTAGTCTAGCTTTCAGAAACCAGATTGTCATTCTTTT
>VURO01030153.1:17732-29386 GCA_015108175.1 Pelvicachromis taeniatus | reverse complement strand
CACTGTGATGCATGGAGGATCTGTAAAATAACGATATCGTAATTTCACTGTATAATAAAAATTAGAACTATATTCATGTTTTTATCGTGTTGTTATGTGATACCGTGGATAGCTGCTGCCATCAAACGGAGCTCTTTACAACAAACGCTCTCAGGCGCCGTTGCCATTGGCAGCAGTTTCCACATAGACACCAGTGGTTTCCCCCCCACTCTCACGTCCTCGTGTGACAGATTGTTTTCATCTTCATCTAAAGTTAGCAAGTACTGTTGACTATCTTCATCCTCTGTCTCGGTTTGCTCTGGTTCAAACTGGAAAGGTTGAACAGAAGCCATTTCCAGTACACTGCTAACTGTAAACTTGATGCAGTGCAGCCATATGATGTCACTACCCAGAATACATTGAGAAGTAAATAACAATGGCGGTCTACTGGTAAATTGGTTTTATATAAAATGTGCTTAAAAGGAAAACATTTCGTGTATTTTAATACCACGTATATATTATTGAAAGCACAGCACATATAGCATACATACATACAGCGCAAACTTGTCATAATAGTCGGGGTTCTCTTTAAAGTAATACACAGAGTCAGTATAAGAATATATGTTCTAGCTCCGATGAGTTTTTTAATTTCCCAACATCCAATATCCAGGAATAATTCTTTTGAAAAGAATATAGCAAAAATTAGCAAATGAATCTTGAGTTACAAATATTTTCTCCAACAATATCTCCACTGCAACAGATGAGCTTCAGTGCAGTGCTTCAACTTTTGGTGAGGTTCAGTTTCACAGATTAAAAGAGTCTTACCGGTCGGACCTCTCCTGTGGTATTGGTGTATTGCCTTGCCAGACCAAAGTCCAGCATGTAGCATTTCCTGTAGGTGGAGGGGAGCCGTCCCATTGCAAAGTTTGACTGCAGAAATAAAACACAATGGATGATGTCACAATAATAATACTGCAGCCCCACATTTCAGAAAGGAATAATTTAACTTTATCCTCAACTAATTTAATCTAAAAGCATCTGCACACAAGGAAGGTGAAGGGTATATGAAATATATTTATTGAATTATTGAATTGTTTGTTCTCTAACTTTTGTTCCACCTCTGCTCATTTATATGCAAATCTATTCATTCAAAATCCTATTAACACCCCCTCCTGTTCTGGTTTTATCAACTTGCTTTGATATTTAGATTACCTAAAGATCTGAAGAGTGAAAGGTCACCTGAAACCAGGCAGACCTTTTGAATGGAGAAATGGGAAATTATATTTTTCTACTACTTATATTAAATTGTTACCAAAGTGCAGACACTTGGACTGTTCTACTGGTATTACAGAAGCTAACAATGATGCTCAACCAGCTCGTGGACTCGACTACGTTTGGCCTGCAGACAGCTGTAGTTTAGGAGAAAAGGCATTCATTACCATTTTGACACATCCGGGCAAGAAAAATCAAAAGTTAATATCAGTAAAGAAATCCCTACATAAAATCACTTTTAACTCAGGTACTCATCTACAAGAAAACCATAATATTGCAGAATTTTTTGAGAAACATATACCGGTTTGATGTCGCGGTGCAGAAAGCCCACTGAGTGGATGGCTTCAATGGATTCCAGGATCTGCTTCCCAAGTCTCAGGGTGGTGCTCATGGTAAAGGTTCCTCTGGGTTGACTCCTTCGCAGGTCAGCCAGGTTACGACCCTGGGTAAGGGACAGTGACAAGGCACCGGCACTTAATTCCTGCTTGCTTTTAGTCAGGCTAAAAGCAAACTTAAAAAATGTGTAAAAATCACATTTCAAAAAAGTTACAAGGTAATAACAAGGTAATTCACAAAGAAGGTGGAAACTTCAACTGTTATCAGCAAAGGCAACATTGAAAAGTTGTATAAAATTTATTTCACCAGTAAATTCATCTGTTTGCATTCTGGCTAGGACTGTATTAAATGCTGAATTACACTTATACTCATTATTTTATGTACTTTTTCTAGTTTTACACTGAAAGAAGCCAAAATACCAAATGCTGAATCCTTGAAGCAGGGGTTTTATTAATGTAATTCTAATTGCACCCACACAGTGACTCACCTGAAGCTGCATGACGACATAGTTGAATTTGTCGTTTCTCCCACAGCCAATAAACTTACAGACATGGTTTTTACCTGGAAGGGAAAAAGAAGCGAGAGGAGGCTAATAAACACTCTCCTAATGTACCACGACTTTGACCAAACAAATATTGTTCTACTAAACTAATTAAATTTAGAAAGCCTTATTTATTTAGCATACTGAAAATGACATGTTGGATTCAATTCTTCCAGAGATGCATCTATTTTATGTTTCAATAGCCATTTCCTATATGTTATCTGGGCCAGTTGAGAGATGCACTCTCCCATGACTAAAACTCCTGACCTAGGAGGTGCCCATCTATAGCAGATATGCAAACCACCTTAACTGGCTCCCTTCAATGTGTAGGACTAGTGCATCTATTTTGAGCCCCTCTCACCCTCTTCGCCAGCCACGCTTCGGAGAAAGCTCTAGCCAAAGCTCAAGAACACAGTGGAGTGTAGGGATGCACACTGACCAGTACATTAACAGCTCCGCTTTTATGCTCAATCCTCTCATCACCACCACAGACCGATGTAAGGCCATTTTTATGCTCAAATTACAAGTTACAAAAATCAAGAGGTGCACCCAGCCACAAAAAATGTGTCTCACGACACAGTATGTGATGTGAAAATTGTCACGCAACATCCACGACACAACTGATGTGGCGAGCATAAAACTTCAACTGGGGAAGCAACTTGTCCTTGAGCCAGAGTCGGGACCCCATCCTTTCTTGCCTTGGAGTATGACCTCAAACTTACTAATAGGTACTAATTCCTATTCCCACCGCTTCACCTCCGAACCACTTCAGTGCCAGCTTTTAGATGTACTGGTAAAAGTTCACAGAAAATCACAGGAACAATGTGAAGCACAAGTCCTAAGTTGTCCACAACTGCAACTGCAAGCATAAACAACTTATTGGTCATGTTTTATTTCAATAAAGAGTCTCTGCTGTTCTTTGCAGTCAGTTATGGTTTTCCTAATAATGAAACCTTATCACCTCCACTGTGGACCACAAGCCCAAATCAATCAATGTAGGAGATTGTTTGGCAGCGCTTACCTTGCAGCTTCTTCAGCACTGCCACCTCCATCTTTAGCACCTGTTTGGGCTGCTGGGCTGACTCCACTTTTAGGGCCACATTTTCCCGTGTAAGCAAGTCCAAGGCTTCATAGATCTCCCCAAACCCACCCCCGCCAATCTTCTTTAGCTGGAACACAGGTTGCAGGGCAAAGAACTCTTAATTATGTCACCAAAGTAAAGGTCCAACAACATACTGTAACCTTCAAAAAACTTTAACCTTAAGGGAACTAGTTATAGTTTTTTGTTCATTTAGACTCCTTAGTGTCATCTTCCCCTGTGTTTAAGGTTCACCTTGTTGTTGAGTGTGTCTTATCTGTCATGTTTTATGTCTGCGTGTTTCATGTCGTCAAGTTCGAGTCACATCTGCATCCCGTCATGTTTCCTGTTTATTTTGAAATCTTGTTTCCATTTTCTCAATGCTTATGATTTATTGGTGTCAGCTGTTTCCTCGTGTGTGGCCACTTCCCCTGATCACCTTATGTGTGTATTTAAGTCTTTTGTCTCTTACTGCTTGGGTCGTCTGCCTATCTAACCTCATGTTAATCATAGTCAAGGTCAGAGTCATAGTTAAAATCAAAGTTTAGTTCATACTCTAGTCTTGTTTGATTATTCATGTATCTCCCACCGTGTCTGCTTCTGGGTCCACCTCATCATCACCACACCGGTGCGCCCCGCTGTATCATCCCCTTCATTTTCCTACATCCCTCTAACTTCTAATTTTGAATTATCTTCTGTCCCACTTTTACCTTATCCATCTCCCAAGATCATATTATCGCTTCATTCTTTTTTTATCTTTCATTCATGATGTGTTGGGTCCTCGCAGCTCAGTAGAGACAGTAGATTGATTAGTGGAGTGCACACAACCTTCAGGCTTCATTTTGAAATCTGATTGGCAGAAGATATATTAAGTAACCTTGTACTTCAGAATCCAAATGAAGCTCAAAAAGAAAATGGTTTGTCTTTCCACTAAATGCTTGAATTCTTTACCAGTTTAAATTTCAATTTATTTAGGTGAACATGAGGCTAAACTGCCAGCATAGTGTTTTGAAAAGGACAATTCAGCAACAGTGATTTGGCAATCGTCTCATCCTTTTATTATTGTCTATAAAGACTTTGTGTTTTTCTTCGGAATTTGATTTTTCTTTATATCACAAGCAGAACAACAGCACATATTCTGATCCTGATACAGACATTGTTTTGTATCAAAATAAAATCAGAACAAAGGAAACATTTTGTTTAAAAATTGTTTACTGTGTATTATGCATCATTATCATTTGTACATGCAAAAAGCTTACATGATATAAGATATTTTGCTTCTAAATCTGGCTGGTCTCCTCAATTCCCAAGCACTATTCAAATGAAAAGTAGGAAACATGCCCCTGCTCTAGCATTTTATAAGACATGTTGTGGCATGTCCTTCAAAATAAATATATAAATCACTAAAAATGCTTAGTTTAACCTTTGTTTCTCTGTACTACTGTCAATTGAATATGGATTCTGTTTTATTTATGTTTAAAATTGTGGGGGAAAGAGGGTTTGGATGAAAACAGAAACAAATACAAGTGGCTAGCAAACTGTTAACAAATATGTATACCAGGTAAGAAAATATAAATACAAAATATATGGGGGAAATTGGACACCCAAAGATTTTAAAAGCACTACTGCAGAATATTTAAACTGAACTGGGGGAAAGGAAGCTGTCCAGACTCACCACTTTCCATCGATCCTTGACCATGCAGTTTGGAGGCAGGATGTCGGCCTGCTCGGATGTTCCGTTCATGTTGGCGTTGTCCTGGAGGCCAGGGACTAGGCACTGCATCTGCCAGCTAGACAGAACACGAGCAGCTCCCAACTTAAAAGAGCCATTTATCTGTGAGCAGGGGGGATGAGAGGAGAAAAAGTAAGAAAAGACAGTTAATACTTTATAAACAATATGCTGTTACTGGGATTTTCCCAGTCTAACCAGAGCTCTCTGCTGCTGCTGACAGTCATGGCAAAATTATTATATTATTATTATAACAATAGGCATTAGAGGTGGCTGGTTGCCATTAGAAGCCATTCTTCAGCTGGATCAGGGTACAGGTCAGTGGGGTGGGGGGGTGCAAGAGGGGTTGGGTATGGCATTATCTTGAGAGCCTGAGAAAAGAAGGCAACTGGACTTTTTTAGGTTTGAGAAGATGTTTCACCTCTCCAAGAAGCTTCTTCAGTTCTCTCAGAAGAGAGGGGAAACGTCTTTGCAAACCTAAAGCAGTCCAGTTGCCTTGTTTTCTCAAGTTCTGAAGACTACCATGACCTGGATGACTAAGAACCTACACAGACATATGGCGTGATGGTATTTGCAGTAACTGGAGCAAATATCATGTCTGCAGAGGAAGCAGTCTAATGCTCTATTCTTATACTGACTGCAGCTGCAGGTCAGATGCTGCAACAGCCCAATAGCCAAAATCTTGCAATGCTTATTGGAGATCACAACAAGATGGTTTTCAATCAACCATTTTAACAACCATGAGTATGGCATGGGAACACTTTTTCATTGCAATTTTAAGAAATATGTGTAAATTGCATTATTTTAAGTGGTCTTTTAACATTTGGAGTAATACACATTGTGGAAGTTCACACTGACAGGTCTGAAGGTATTAAAAAATTCATCTATATACAACATAAAACTTGTTAATTTCTGTATTTCACCTTCTGTGTTTAATAAACACACACACACACACGTGTGTTTATTTATATCCTGGTGGGGACATCTCATTGACATAATGCTTTCCCTAGCCACTTACCCTAACCATCAAAAATGAATGGCTAACCCTGATCCTTACCCTAAACCTAACCATAACCGAATTGTAACCCTGACACTAAAACCGCATTTTGAGTCTCAAAAATGCCTTCAACCCCATGGGGACCAGGGTTTTGGTCCCCACGAGGCTGTCGGTCCCCATCAGTATAGTAAATTTCAGGTTTTTGGTCCCCACAAAGATGTATATGTGTGTATTTATATCCTCGTGGGGACATCTCATTGACATAATGCTTTCCCTAGCAGCATTCCGTTACCCTAACCATAACCTAATTGTAACCCTGACAATAAAACCACACTTTGAGTCTCAAAAGTGGCTTCAAACTCGTGGGGACTGGGGTTTTGGAAGATCATAAGAAGCTTGTTGGGCAAAAAAGAACCTTGGAGTGAGCGCTGCCTGAGAAAACTACTGCAGAAAAAACACATTCTTACAGATCATTGTGTATTAGGGACTGTTGAGGTCTGTTTGATACAATATCACTTGTTATTATTACAAGATTCAACCATGCTTTGATCATTGCAAATTGGACAGTCCTACAAACAGTACAGGGACTCATACATGCTGAGTTAATTGTTGCACTGTCAAAGCAGTGAACTTCTTCAGGGGGTGATAAATCTGAATTAGGCAAGCATAAACACGATTCATTAGCAGTAGTGAGTGGAGGATGTGGTTCTCCTGTTAAATACTGTCAGCTCACTGACCATCAGTCTAACAGGCACTGCCAAAAATGTAATTCATGTAGTCAGCCATTAACATTAGTGTTCTCCAGCCATTCAACCTGAACAGAACTCTGGCTTTTCTCTGCTTTTATACAGGATATCTGCCATGAATGGTTATCAGTTTTCAGTGGATCCATAGAAGAAATCTTTAGTTCAAAGTGATACATGTCAGTCCCCAAACCATGCTTTTCTGCATGCAATGCCATGGGCTTTCATCAGTGCATGCAGAGCTCAGGCGGACTGCCGATAATAAGGGAGAGTGTCCACTGTATTTTCAGTCAAGCCAACTCTGATAGAAAAGTGGACAGACTGGGAAGGTGGGGAGGAGGCTTCTCTGCACCTACAGTGATACAGATCTGTTTAGCAGCAGCAGCTGCACAGAGACCAGACAGCTGGGAGTCACTGTAACACTGGAGTGGTAGGGAAACCTGCTGCAGGCATCAACACACTGCTGAGCTGCCAATCACTGCAGAGGGTGGGACCACACAGTCTCCCCGGATAAAAGTCTTGGATGACAGTAAGCACAGTGCAGAGTAAATGGCCTATCAGAATGACGATGGTGTCTGTTACGTGTTATAATAGAATCATAGTAAAATATATTGCTGTAGGTTACGGGAACAGACAATGTGTAACAAATTCCATTTTGGAAATATACAACAAAAGCAATATATGATGTAGTACAGTACAGTGGTATGTCATTAACAGATACAAAACGTATATTAGTATAGTATGCTCTGTAGAGTGTAGTACATTCTGGTATACTTTAGATTTGGTACAATTATCATAAATACGTAAATATGAAGCTATACCATTATTTTGTCAGATTATCAGATATTTTTGAATGATCTGAATAGGTTGCTATCACCGGCCAGTTATCAAATTTTCAAGTACAGCATATAGTACATCATATGTCATAGATACAACATTGTCTTATGTCTTACCTTTTATCTATAGCATTTAACTAATAGGTTTACATTAACAGTAATAATCTGCACTGCAGCATGAAATAAGTGTAAAAGAGAGAAACTGTTGTCTAGCAGCAGCGCACTCTGCTGTTTTCGAGCGTCTCAGCAGCAGATTGGAGAGACAGACCTTTTACTACCATTAAACCTCAATCTTTTTTCTTCCTTTGTCACCTACAAGTCTATTAATCTGCTAGTGGGTGGGAGAGGGAGGGGTGCTCTGCCAGAAGCTGGGCTTGCATCATTCCAGTCTGAATTGGATGAAATTGGTCAGAGCTCACCATAGTTCTGAGCTCCTGGAAAACCTTAAGATTTACAACAAATCCTGAGTGTGGCAAAACCCTTCCTGTTCCTTTGTTAGCCTACAAGCCAAAACAGAGGGTACAGTTAACCAGGAGAGAAGAAGGGGAAGAGCAGTGAGTGCTGCAGTCTTCTGACCAGACATAATAGGAGGGTAGGGTACAAAGGGCATATATAAACCATGTTAATCTTGAGAACTTGAAGCAGCAAAATAATCTAACATGCAAAAAATTGTACTCATTTACTGTGTCAATCTTATCCCAAATTCACCAAAACACTTCAAGTTCGATTTGTTGGTTGTAACAATCAGCCATGTCTGACAACAGTCATGTTGCTCAGTGGTGGGAGCAATCAAGTATAAATTTATGCACCCTAAAGAACTTTTTGTGTAATTTTCTCCAACTCCAGCACTTTAAACAATTAACCTTCACCCCGTCATAAAGTAAAAGCTTGGAAGTGCGTTGTTTTCAGACTCCTACAGTGAAAACAGTGTATAGCCCAGAGTAATTTATCAATGTGCCCCTATAGACAACAGAAAAGGTAGAAACTACTGTTCTCATGTGTACACACTCCTGTTACAATGTACTTGCGGTGCCATTTACAGTCACAGGCCTTTGTGCTTTTAAACAATGTATAATTTGTTTGGAAAAAGATTCACACAATTTTTAGCAACTCTACTAGTTCACATCAACCTCGTCCACTGTCTCTAACAGAGAATAGATAGATACGTGATAGATACTGATAGGATGGTAGAACACAGCTACAGTAATAAGCAGCTACAGTTTCCTGCATTTTGAACTTCTGCACCTCCATTCTACCAAAAGGTCCACCTCACTGAGTAAATTTCAGGATTCACATTCAACTTCAATAGAACAATTGACATGCACTTTCTTTGCACCTGCAAGGAATTCCATAGATGCCGTTGTTGCTTTTGTGAGCTTTCTGACAATACAGAATTTTTAAAACTAAGCTTAAAGTATTTTGGTTAATCTGACATTGGATTAGAGAAAAAGGACAATCACAGTACAGTTTCATATTCACTGCGTATTACTGTTGAGATTAAACAGCCCCTTCAGTGTTTCTATGAACAGATGTCCTGAGTCTAAACAGAGTTACATGACAACATGAAATGAATAATATGAAAAGTGACAACAAAGACTGACAACAGATTTACATTTTCTTATAAACACACACATGTAAATCAACAGGACAAGCTTGTTTTGTCAACGTAGTTTCTCTCATTTCATCTGTCATGGAGCACCTTGTCTGTTTGCATCCATCCTTTACATTGCATCTTGTGGCCACAGTCAGCTACAGTCATTGAAAGCTCTGACTGTTTCAAACTCACAGTAAACTGTAGCTGTCTTCGTTTTATGGGCATGCCTGTCTCCAGCTGAGCAAGCTGAGAGGCCAGCAACTTTCTTCTGGTGATTTGCACATGCTCACTGTGGATAAAACGCTGATCGGTTGATGGGAGAGAAGCTATCGAGGCAAGCTGACACTGGCTCTTTGAATTTGAGTGCTTGCTGTGTGATGTATGAGTCCTGGGGGGGAAAGACCTGCAACTTGTAGAATGCTTACTAAAGGTTAATAAAGATGGTCATTTTAATGAATTAGATTTCAAATAAAATGTTTGCTTTTAAAGTATTTGTTTGTTTCTTGACCTCTGAAGACCAAACAGATTTACCAAAGGCAGTGGAAGCATTACCTGTTTAAGACAAACAAGAAATTCATGTTTTATTACACTAAATTAGCAAGGAAAGCTCTGACAGTGGTAGAGAGGGATGGCAGCTTTTGCCAAGTCTGGTCTAATAAAACATGCAAACTGACAGGGTGCAGGTCTTCTTTCTTTTTCATATATATTTAGTCTTCACAGAACATCCACTACAAACATATGCTTTTTATCTCTCTGTATATCTCTCCTGTGCAGTGCCTCCGCACCTAGACAAATATAATATGACTAACAGCTCACAATAATTTCTGATGCATGCTCCAGTAGATTTTCTTAGTGTACATGCGGTGATCAGCAGACCAGTTGTCCTTTGTGGATTTATACAACTGAATTCAACAAGATGTAAGCAGATGCTTCACAGGTATCTCAGCTGACTTCAGTTTCTGTCGCTAACACTGTACTGTACATTGTCTTTATACTAGACAGATTTATTTTATTTTTCATATGTATTTGGTCTTCACAGAACACTACAAATACATGCTTTAGGCTATGGAAAATGATGCTGGACTAAATGGAGCTTCCACTTTGATTTAACCTCCACCAACACCCTTTTTTTCCCCCTCTGTATATATCTTCTCTGCAATGCACAGTCATGGATGCTCCCTGCGCATGCGCGCCATCACATCCTGCTGATCGATCAATCTGGCCTGGACAAGTTCTGAATTAAATAGAAATATAATTACAGTTGTACAGCCCCCATCGGTCCTGGTCTAATTGCCATCATACCACTTTAGATATCCCTACGAAACACTCACACCCACTGAATTTCTGCACGGTGAGAGAGAGCTAGTTCGGATCAGGCCTACCTGGCGCACCGTCCGCTCCTTTTCCGCCTTTTGGGAATCTTCATCTGGGATTTTATTTCGGCACAAAACGTCCTGATCCAGAAAACCCACCGTTCCTCTTACGTGGGGCCAGAATTTGGGCCTCAGGGTTCCGCAGGATTAAATTACCATTTATTTCTTGCGTAAAGGTGCCTCATATGAAACCAGACACGGTCCATCCTCAGACCGTTAGTCCCATCCAAGGCAGAGTCCAAAAAATAAATAAATAAGTAAATTAATTATTTAAAATGAAAAAAAAAACAAAAAAACAAAACACACATACACACAATAGCAGCTTTTATTTTCGCTCAAAGCCCCGGAACGCTCAATAAAATCCACGCCGATGTCCGGATCCTCCTCCGATTCTCCGCTGCATCGGCTGAGGAGGAGGAGGAGGAGGATGCGGACTGGTCCTCTATGCCTATTCCTGGATGTGATCCTAAACTCCAACTCAGGACAACCCGGCTCGGCTGACAGGGACGGTCTGCAGGTGTCAGGTTCTCCGGCTCCAGGCTGTTTGTCCGCACTGCAGCGCTGCCTCCAACATGTCAAACCATCCCCACCAACCACAACATCCGGCCACAGCTTTCAAAATAAAGCTCCTCCTCGTCAACGTTCATGTTAATGAACAAAACGGCAGTTCATTTGATAGCAATTTGTATTACTGCATCGGTGTGTGATGCACTTTTATTCACCGTAATGGTTACCAATACACCAATAACACAGATGCTGAGCCTTTAGACCAGTCATTCTTTTTGGATTTACACAACTGAATTCAACAAGAAGCAGATGCTTCACAACTATCTCAGCTTACTTCCAGTTCTGTAGCTAACAGTATACTGTATATTGTCTTTATACTAGATAGTGCCATCTCGGATGGCCTGGGAACGCCTTGGTGTTCCCCCGGATGAGCTGGAGGAGGTGGCTGGGGAGAGGGAGGTCTGGGCTTCTCTGCTTGGGCTGTTGCCCCCGCGACCCGGCCCCGGATAAGCGGTAGAAGATGGATGGATGGATGGATGGAGTGTAAAGTCGGTATAACGATTGAATTCAGTAAATTAATCTAAGGATCCTCAGCTTTAATGTAAATTCATTTCTGCTTCACTTGATGTAACCTAACTCTGACCATGTGCACCACAGCCACTGTGCATC
>VURO01030152.1:0-14865 GCA_015108175.1 Pelvicachromis taeniatus | reverse complement strand
GAACAGCCTCATCACAACTTCACTGCTGTGTTCTGCTGTGGGTGATAATCTAAGAAGGCCTGTAATATGGCAGGTTCAGGGCGAGCAAAGTAATCTATGCCCTGGCTCTCTCGCTCCTGCGCTTCCAACTCTCTCTCCTGCTCCATCTCTCTCCTGCTCTTCGCTCTCTCTCTCTCCTGCTCTTTTCTCTCTCTCCTTCTCTTGCATCTCTCTGCTGCTCTCCTGGCTCCTCTGTCACAGACTTCTCCACTTGTGATGATAAGTCAGCCTGTTGCAACATGTAAGGATTGGCACAATTTGTTATTGAGTTTGAGAAACTAACCTTAAGCATACAATAAACTTCACTATTAGCAACATCATAGTACCTGCCCAGCAGTATAGAAACTCCGTCATGCTAGCTAGTACGCAGTACGAGTTATTGTAAGCAACTGTAAAAAGTCAGCACAACGAAAATAAACTACAACTAAACTTGGTTTATATCTGACCCAGATAGACTGCAGTTCATAACTTCTTACCTGAAGTTCAGTTCCCCTGCCACTCGGACCGGCGGCCGCTTCGGGTCTCTCCTCCTCCTGCCTCCCCGTTCCACCTGCTGGCCTCCACCACTTGCTGATGTTGCTAAATCTGTGGAAGCTCCACCATAGCCACCACCAAACAATTCAGTTATTTTTACACATTTGGCAGCGTCTGCCTGAAGGGTTTGTTTCTTTTTGGCCCTAATTTTTCTGCAGCTTCTTTCCCTTTTTTGTTCTCCATTTTCTTTAGTTCACACTCCCCTGACACTGGGACACTGGGACTATATCAAGAGTTTGCCATTTTGTGGTGCGGTCTGAACTTATAATGGTTATAAATTCAGAAAGCATCATACAGTCAACTCACAGCGTCCCACAATGCGCATGAAAATTACAAAGGTGAAATGAAAATAGCAAAGTTTAGCATCATGAACTGACACAGAGCATTTATTAATTTATTCTTAATTGTTTGTTTTTTTATTAATGTTGCTATACATTGATTTAACAATGGCCCAAGTAGTGTCCAAGTGTTACAATATAATTATCTACATTAATTATTATATTTAAGATCCTTCTCCACACATCTTAAATTATCAGGCCTCATCTTAAAGACTTCGTAGTACCCTTCCACCCCAATACAGCACTTTGCTCTCAGGCTGCTGGTTTACTTCTGTTCCTAGGATATTTAAAAGCAGAGCCTTCAGCTTCCAGGATCCTCTTGTGTTAAACCAGTCCCTGGTTTGGATTCGGAAGACAGACACTCTAGATTTTTAAGATCAGCCATAAAACATTTCTTTTTGATAAAGCATACAGTTAGAGCTGGATCAGGTGACCCTGAATCCTTTGGTTATGCTGCAATAGGCCTAAGCTGCTAGGGGTTCCCATTATGCACTGAGCATTTCTTCATCACTCACTTTGTGCTTATACACCTATTCTACTGGATGTTTCTTCCTGCTAAAATGGAGTTTTTCCTTCCCACTTTTGCCAAGTGCTTGCTCATAGGTGGTTGTTTGATTATAGGGTCTTTAGCTTACAATATAAAGTGCCTCGAGGCGACTACTGTTGCGATTTAGTGCTGTATAAATAAAACCAAATTGCATTAAATGACATAAGACTCAACTCTATTTGAAGAATAAGGGAGCAATATGACATCCAACTGTTATTATTTTGGCAGATCCTCTGAACCATTATTGTTTCCAATAACTTTGATTTTGAACTGATACTAAAAATCCTCCACAGAGTTCACTGGCGTGGAATCACGCAGCACTCCCAGGCTGACCTAACTTTGATTTGGGAGCATTTGTAGTCATCTAAGAATTGTATTTTGTGGGCTAACTCCTAGCTTACTTTCACAAGCTTACTTCGGTTATTTGACCCTGGATAGTAAGTGTTAGCAAAGTTCTTGGTTGAACCACAAAATGTGGTGCAGCTTTAAACATGCACAAGTTGGCACGGTTAAGAGTAGTTTGCACTTGAATATTTGTGTCACAGCTAAAAGGATAAAGGACATGGTTAGTGTCCTGCACCAAGCTGTCAGACACTTCTGTCATTGGCGCACAAATGGTAAATGGTGTCACGTTTGATGATGTCTCTTTTGGGAAGACCAAAAATACACTAAATCCATCAAGCAAAGCAGCGGGGTAGACAGAAGCCCCTGAATGAGTCGGAGGTGTCATTGACTGAGTGTCGCTTCAAACAGCCTTTAAACTGTGTTAAGTTCACGACACTGCTTCTCTGGCACCGTCTTGAAATAGTTTGCGAGCAAAGGAGAACGTGAAAGATCATTGAATGAGGTGCTGTCTTGAAAGCCGATAAAAAACAAAAATCACTCTGGGTTCAGGATCGGTGTGCGCTTGAGCTTTGACAAGTCCTCTGCAGGAAATCTGTTAAGGATGAAATGTTGCTTTTCTTGTACATGAGCAAAAATTGATTTTTGTTTCTTTGAGGATTAATAATAACTTGATTTCTGTTGCAGAGCTTTCACTTAGCTGTCAGGTGTGGACTGAAATGAAAACTAGCTGATGTACAGTTCTATGCAAGTGTCTCGCTAGGAAAATAAGCGCAGCAGTTTATTGAAATGTGTCCAAACACACATGGAAATATAGCATACAAAGCAAAAATGATGTTCAGCTCTAATGAGCGTAGTTCTTCAGGCTTCTTGAAGGACATTCAAAGCTCTTCTTTGGGAGTTTCTGCTTTTTCTTTCTTTCTCGGTCAAGTTGATCACACATAGCTTCAATTATGTTGAGGGCTGGGCACTGAAGGGGCCAATCCATGACTGAGTGTTCCACTGGGTGTTTTCTATCCAGGTACACTGCATTGGCAGCGAGTTTGGGATCATTGTCATGCCAAAACGTGATTCCAATCAGATGTAGCCCTAAACCATGACAAAGCTTCCACTGTGTCTTACACATGGCTGTAGACAATGTTGTATCTCTCTCCTGAGCTCCTCCACACATATTGGCATCGATTTGAACTACAAAATTCAAATGTGGACCTTTGGCTACTGATTTTCCAGTGACCAGTTTTGAGTAATTTGGCTTACATTTCCCTTCCTTTAGAATATTAGTTTCCACATTTCCTAGAGATATAACTTTAAGATGATGTTCATCTGCTGTAGATTGTTTTTCTTTAGGCCCATCACGTCTTTTCCGGTTTTGTCAAATTAAGGACCTACTTGACACCATGCCGAGATATATCAAGCTTTTAGCCAATCTCTGGAAATCACCTTGTTGGTATTGGTTAATCCCCGAGTTAGGTGCGTAGGTCCCTAAACCAAGAACCTGAGAGACTGGAGAACTATTGCTCAAGTTTGGCTTCTTCAAAAGAACAAAAGAAACAACTTTATTGTCATTGACCTTCCGATCAAGCGGTGACCACTCTACTGAGCTACACCCCCCCCCCCACAAGCAAAATATAGTGCAAACAAACTTGAGGGAATTTTGCACAGTAGTGCTCTATATCAGAACAACATTATTATCAGGGAGCATAAACTCACCAGTAAGTTTTTACAGAGATCATTAATGAAGTGAGCAGTGAAGTAATTGTAACGGATTTCCATGAAACCAGATGGAAACGACGAGAGTCGCCCTCTGCTGGCAATTGAAATAAATGCAGGTGCAAAGCACTTCTTTCCTAACAGGGAAGCCTATGTTTTCTTCTGTCGGCTCCCATTTGAAACCTTTATTCCTTCAGCTGAAACTGTTCCACCCAAGATAAGTATACTATATCTAGAGGAGAATGTTTCTCTGGTTTTGTGCAGTCATACCTTCTCCCTGCACAGAAATACAAATGCCACCTTGCAATCAGGACTCAGACAGGTTTTTCATTTTCACAGCTTGAATCCACTATATGGAGTTCATTTCTACTGTGGCACAAAAACAACTTGTCATTCTCTACCTGGGGGGAAAAAAGGGTGCCATTTATGCCAAACCGCAGTGAATGTAGAACTCTGCAAGGCTACACTGAAAGATGTATATGGAGGAAACATTTTTATATAGAGTGTTGTCATTAAGGAGGCATGACGGGTGAATGTGTCGGTCTTCAACCGCTTGGAAAAGGGCATGAGGCTATTTTAGTTCTGCTGTTAGCAAACAAAAGTGTGCTGTGGTGTTATATTTGCTCATACCTACCCATGACACACTTAAATGTGCACCAAACCATGATTCATTTGAGTTTGGCTTAATGAGAGAGGGGAAAAACTTGCTTGCATAAGGAAATGGTCTTAGATTTATTGTTGCTGGTGTCACAAGAGCAAGATAAAGTGCCCACAAGCCATCCTCCACCTCTTTATAGATCCCTTGGTTGTCCAATCACCATAAAAATGAAGTGAAATTGGTCAGGCATGTGTAGCACGTCAAACCCTCTACTTTTCTATTCCTAAAGTACAGAAACATCCTTGAGCAAGAAGCACCAGGCAGCTGAGCCTGACCTCTGACCCCCCCTGTGGGGAGGCTGAATGGGGGGGGGGGGCGACAAAACACAACCCACTCTTCTCAGCCTTTAAGTGTTGACACAAAGTCCAACAGTGACCCCATGTGGCTGTAGACCGGTACTGCACATGAAAAGACGAGAAGGCTTAAAAATAGCTTAAATTCTTTTACTTAAATTAAAAAAAAAAAAAAAAGTAAATCACATTATCCTTTACAATAGACACGTCTTTTTAAAAACTTTTTTTTTTTTCACTGTACAATTCAATCATTTGTATACAAATGCCTCTGGGGGAAGAAAAGAAAGGAAAAAGGAAAAGAAAGGAAAAAGGAAAAGAAAGGAAAAAGGAAGCCATTGTAGCCGTCACATCACAGATGACAAATTACTCACGCATTGTAATGACTGCAATGTTTTGCATTTGGGCTTTAATTTGCACTTAACCAATCAATATCATGAGTTCTGTCTCAGTTTACAAAGCACAACGTAATCCTTAGGATGTTTTTTTTCCCCCCTTATTGTGGAGTTTAATTTATTTTTTAATTCATCAGATCGAGGCCGTTGAGCAGCCTTAGCACAGCGACACACTGTACACACTCAGCATGGATCAGGCAGATGGGAAAACTTTCAACATTTACACACTCAGAGGAACTACATCGCTAATAGAACAGTGAGGACACCAGCGTGAATGAAGAGGACCTCGAGAAGGCAACACCGTCGTTTCTGACGGCTTCTCCATCCTCAACTAAAAAAAAAAAAAAAAAATCTGAGGATCTTATTCACTTAACTATTAACTACTTTATGCACCAGCTAAATGAACAGACTAAAGTGTTGTGGTTCTTGTGACAGTTCATCACCAAAGTTTAGATTTCGCCCTTTCCGCCTGTGACAGCTGGGATAGGCTCAAGCCCTCGTGTGACCCGGGAACCAGTTCCGAACTGGGCATGGGCACTGGTTTGGCGCCAAAGGGACGCCAGAGAATTTAGCTTTGAGTAACTTTTTAAAAGAATCTGAATCAGGAAAGTCATTCCTTCAAATTCTGATTGCTTTTCTCCACATTTTATTTCACTAAAGGGGAAAAACATTAAACCTCCCGAGAAGCTTCATGGTGTCACAGAGGGCAGCTGTCAAAAACACCGATGTTGCCATTTCAGTCCTCCATGACCATCTCCGCTCTGTATGAAGCCCAGGAATCTGGCAGCTTCCACTACACTAAAAACCAAGCACTGCAATGCTGGCTATGGACGCGTACATGCTGTATGAGGGTTAAGAAGCTGCTTTTGTTGCTTTTGTTTGATCCTGTTGCTGAGCAGAGATAGTCATGAGAGCAGTGCCGAGCTGATGAAACATCAATTCAAGAACAAGAGCAGTCCAGTTTTCATAACTCCTGAGGTAAAGGAATTCAAACTGGGTTGGTTTAACAGAGGAGAGAAAAATAAGGAAATACATTTTGTACAACCTTCTGTAAACATGAGCGTAGGCAGAATATTGCAGACACAAAAATCAAAGATTTGGCAAAAGAAAAATAATGTTAGACATTTAGAACATGATACATTCTGTGCTTTATCTGAGTGCAGCCCCGTCGGGGTCTCGCAGTCCCCGCTGAGAGCTGCCTGCCACAGTTAACAGATTAGAAAAAGGCTTCAGGTAACAGCTTTAAGACTACAACAAGCCAGCCAGTCACACAGTGAGACAGCGTTAACTACTGATTCCACCTGCTCCGATATCTGACAGGTATCACCACCACCACCACCCCGGTCATGGATCGAATTTATTCCTCAATAAAAATAGAAATCCATGTCTGGGAACGGCAGCCTGTTAGCAACAGGCTAAAAAAACAAAAAAACAAAAAAAAAACAAAAAACAAAAAAAAAATCCATTCTTCATCAACTAAAAATAATCATCAAAGGTAGCTGTTTGAACTGGTCCATCGCACCTCTGGCAACTTCATCTCCAGTCCGCCCGACTCTAAACAACGGCGATGACGAGAGGACTCTTATCAACTCTAAGAGAAGCCTTGACATTTCAAGTCTTGAGGGCAGTTCCTGAAGGGCAGTCTGGTTTTTCTTGAGGATCCGTGACATATCGGGAAAAATGTCAAGGTCTCTCTTTCAACAGTGTTTTGGAAAGATTTTAGCTAGGAGTGTGGAGAGCACCTACTCTGTCATCTCAAATACGAACAGCTAAAGCGAAACTGACCTCCAGCCCTGTATCCCTGCCTCGGTTCACCTCACAGAACACCTTAAAGTGTCTGATGTAGTTTGGCATTATACACGTCTACATATAAACGCATGGGGCAAAGACCCGCTTCACTCCCAGGAACAGCGTCTGAAAACAAAGCAAGACCTTTATCCATGTACACACTATTAAAGAAACAAAACAAAAAACAAACATCAGCTCACATTTAGATGAAGAGGAACGCCTGGACGAGCACTCACTGTGGCGCTTGCAGAAAGAAGAGGAGAAACAGGCATGTCTATACAGCCTGAACTCAATGAGCTGAGCACTTATACAAGTAGAGTCGCCCAATCAGAAGGAGACTACAGAAGGTTTAGGATACAGAGAGCTGAATGGCCTTTATGGGCCTTTGTGTGGAGAAATGTGCCAGTCGGAGTAGCTTCTACTCCTGCTTTTACAACCAGTTTGATGGCTGCCGTTAACACAAAGTGCTCAGGCTGTTCTTTCTGCTGCTCTGATACCAGCTGAACGTGGCCTACGCTGGCTCGAGTCGAGGAAGCCTGTAATAATGAGACTGCAGTGGTTTCTAACACTGACCAACATTTAACATCTGTGCGCGCACACGCACACACACACGTGCACACACACACGTACGGAAGCAGTTTCAGTTTTTAATAATAAAGTGCAGGGAGAATAGCAGAGATGGGACAAAGAAACGGTCTCCATGTGTCGGTGTTGTGCTCTCATCGAGAAAAAAAAAAAAGAAAAAAGAAATTTTTCAAAATAAACGCTTTAAGATAAAAACTTCACTGCGCCGTTTCACAAACACGGTCGCCGGACGCGGCAGCGAACGTTTTTGCTTTGTCGGTTCGGTTCGAAGGAGAGGAGACACCAAGCCAGCAGCGGTGTAAACGAACAGCAAAGCTCCGTGTCAGTCGTCATCACAGCTAAAAACACACACTTTCAAAAAAATATATAATAAAAATACATCCATGGTTGAGTCCTGTGTGCTGTACACTCGGAGACAAAGCACCGCTCAGCCCGTCTGAATATTTATTTTTGCAGTGATTTGGAAAAGCTCGTTTTTACACGTGTGGCAGTTAGAACTGGTTTTTTAAATGTGCTAGCTTTTTTCTTTTTTTTTAATACATCCAGGATGAGAGCTGTATGAAGTCTTCCTCCCACAGCAGACAAAGTCAGAGTCACTTAAGATGCAATTTAAGACCTTAAGAGAGAGACACACACACACACACACTCACACATGCAAACACAGAAAAAAGGAAGCCAGCTAAGTCAGGTGGTCATTAGGTGGGAGAGGAGGCCAGCCCCCCCTCACCAGCCTTCTGATGATTGATAAAAACCACACTGATCATCCTCCTGTCTTAGCAAATTTTGTCCATAATCACCCACAGGAAAAGTGTCATGTGACTGAACACCAGCTACACCCACATATTCCCTCTAACGTGGCCTAAGCAGAAAAATCCACCAACTGGGCCGAGATCATCTATGATGATGAGGAAGAGGAGGAGGAGGCAGCTCACACACGGTCGAAGAGTGCGGCGTTAAGAGTGTCATCCAGTTCAGCTGAGACTCGGGAGGCTCTCTGCATCAGACTTCAGCCCCGGCAGAGGAGTACGGAAGGCTCTTTAGAGCTCGGCGCTGGCCGGCGGTTTGCTGGTCACAATCTTCATGTACTGGGTGAAGATGGCCTCGAAAGCCTCGTCCCTGTGGATCATGGCACCAAACACCAGGGGCTAGAGGAGACAGAGATCCTTGGCTGTTAGTGTGCATCTACGGTTGTAAAACAACAACAACCATAAATAAACTGGAAAAAGAAAAAAACCCTCTTCAGTAAGACTGAAACATGGAGGAAAGCATCATTCTCAGCAGTACATGGCAGTCACACTGTTGAATGTCCTGTGATGGTATCAGAGTATATATCAGATAATCGAGTTATTTTAAACGTTTATTAACATTAAAGTGGATTTGAAACCAAACACGGGCATTGTTTCAAACATTAAGGTCAGTGTTGTGGTGGGCAGTTCATTTTCCCAAGGGCCCAGATAATCACTGATAAATTTATAAAGTAATAAAATTAATATAAGACATTTGAGTTTAGCTTCTTAGAGTGGCCCCAGCCCTGGGGCAGCATATGTGCAAGTAACCCCAGACTTCAAACTTCAGTAAACATTCTGTTTAGGAGGGGTTCTTTCTACTCTTGGCTCTATATGATGTCATCAAGAGTCCCTCCCACACTCTGTGCGCACACAAGCCCCACCCACATGCTCAAATCATCTCGATGTGAGAGTCAACCAACCAATCAGGAGGAAGTAACAATTTATCAGGAAAAATTTAGCACATCATGAGTACTGACAGCAACAGAGTCTCAGACAGAATAATAATAATAACAAAAATTATAATAACAACAACAACAACAACAACAACAACAACAACAACAGCAGCAGCAGCAATAACTGCTGTCATCCCGACCAATAAAGCGAAATTTTACACCATAAATAAATGAACAGTCGCACAAAAAAATAAAATAAAAAATTACAGTGAGTTTCCACTTGGGGCCGCCAAAGTCCAACACACTGATTAGACATAACGTCATGACAAGCTGAATAATATTGTGTTAGTAAACACTTTTGCTGACAAATCAGCCTTGATCCTACAAGTAGACCCCTGAAGTCCTGTACGTTGTAAGGTGGGAACTCCATGGATCACATGTGTTTGTCCAGCACATCCCGCAGATGCTTGACTAGATTGAGATCTGGGGAATTTGGAGGCAACACCTTAAACACGTTCCTGTGCTCCTCAAACCATTGCTGAAGCATTATCCTGATGAAAGAGACCACAGCCATCAGGGAACACCGTTTCCATGAAAGCATACATGGTCTGCAACAATGCTTTAGATTGTTGGGACGATAGAACCCAAGTTTTCCCAGCATTACCTAAAACGTCACACTAATTCTGCCGGCTTGCCTTCTTCCTGCTATGCATCCTGCTGGTAGGTGTTGCTCAAGTAAGCAACACACATGCATCCAGCCATCTATGTGATGTAAGATAAAAATCATTCATCAGACCAGGTCACCTTTTTCCATTTCTCTGTGGTCTTGTTTTGATGCTCAGTTATCAATGGTAGCGCACTCAGTGGTGGACACCTGACTGCTCTGCAGCTATGCAGTCCAGTTTGCAACAAACTACAATGCTCTGTATTCTGAGACCTTTCTATCAGAACCAGAACTTTTTGGGCAGTTTGAAGCACAGAAGGTCATCTGTTAGATCGGACAACACGGGCCAGCCTTCAGTCCTCGAGTTCATCCGTGACCCCGTTGCTGGTTCACCACCATTTCTTCCTTGGATCAGCCCGCAAGAGCTGCAGTTCTGGAAATGTGCCGACCCAGTCGTCTAGCCATCACAATGTGGCCCTTATCAAACTCGCAGAGCCTTACGCTTGCCCATTCTTTCTAACATCAACTTTGAGGACACTTTCCCACTAATAATTAGCATCCAGAGGTGCCACAATGAAGAGATAATCAGTGTTATTCACTTACCTGTCAGTGCTTATGCCTGATCGGTGTATACTTATGTGGTGGTAAACACTGTACAGTACCTACTATCTTTACTCTTCCCTTTCAGTCGGTTCACTCGGTACTGTGGAGAAGTGATATCTAATACTACGTGTGCTATACCAAGTGAATCGACTGAAAGCGAACATAACTTATAGACATGACTGTTCCCACTAGTTATGATCTCACCAACCCCTTTCTCTACTTCCTCAGTAGGAAATTGATGCTACATCTCTGTTACCTAGCTACCCGGTAACACCTTGATGGCTAACTAATCACCTCATAAATCAAATCTTAACGAAACGCCCACAGAAAACACACAGCAGCTCACATTTGTACATTTCGATTGCTCACATGCTGTACTGAAGAATTCCTGCGGACTTGTCTTAAACTGACTGAACAGACGAGAACACAACACCCCTAGCAGCTACTTATTCATGATGTTGGACTGAGCTTCAGCTGAAACAAATGAAATCACGACTGCAAACATAACAATAAACATACAACAGTCTGTACCTTCTGAGTGGAAGGAGTGGCTATTGAAATGCCCATCCCACTTCCTGGTAGGACTGACAACACTTTGTACTGTGAAGGAGAAAACAAGAAACATCTGCTTTAAATACACACCAGAATAGAATCACATTACTTTAAATACTTATAATGAAACTATATAATTATCCACTTTTAGAGAGGCTGCTGGCCTCGAGGCATTCCTCGAGTCATTACCTTTTGTATGTCAGTGATGTCCACCAGCTTGATGACCTTATGCTTCTTGGAGGAGCTTGATCTGGAGCTGGAGCTCTCAAAGCACAGGTAACTGAGAGAGACGGAGAGCTTAGTGAAAGGAGGGAACAAAGACACCAAAAACACATCGAGACTGAAAAGACGTGTTAAGTCTCATAAGTCGAGTGTTCTCAGGAGGAAGGCTGCCCCTGCTTGAAGCACTACTGGCTGACACAGAGAGGAAGTGAGACGAGGCTCAGTGCAACTTGAAACTACGTCTCCTCTGGGCTAACGAATCCCTGTTCCTCCCGTCTGCTCCACCTGTAAATGGACGTGCTTCTTCTCGCCTCCGCTCACAGCCTTGATGAGATAAAGCTCTCTCCTGAGACAAAGATGTTCCACTTACTTCTCCGTGACGTAAAGCATCCCGTTCCTGATGTAGTCTGTGGGCATCTTCCTGTCTCGGTTTATCAGGCAACACCTCCAGCCATTTTCACAGACTGTGAACAAACAGCACACAAGATGCTTTTCTTATGACGAATGACCCTTATTCACACAAAACGCATGAGTCCAGCTTTTACACATTTCAAAGTTGGATGTTCAGAAATGAAAACGGGTTCAAAAAAAGAATTAAAAACAAAAACAAAAAACTGTAGTACTTGCCCTTACCCGGCAGAGGGCGCTCTGACTCTGGCAGGCTGAAAATCTCGTGGAAAGCTCCCTTCTTGGTGCTGTGAGAGCGACCGCTCTCCTCCTCTCTGCTCGCCCCACACGGGACGTTGGCGAGGCTTCCACGAGAAACCACCGGCTGAACCTGGAGAGAAGTGGAGGGAGGAGGGGAGTGAGGATGGAGGGAAAGAAACAGGGGAAAAAAAAAAAGGCAAAACAGAAAGGAAAAGAGATGAAGAGATGTGATGATGAGTGAGAACATGAAAGGAGGACAGAAAGAAAGAGTCACATTAAACTCAGCGGATGAGGTTTTATAAATCTGTGTGAACTACAGTATCCCACAGCTTTAGAGACAAGTGGCCCAACTTCAAACAGCTCCCCAACTTTTGAGGTTGCATCATGTGCGCTTTCTTCACAGCAGGCTCAGGTGTGACGTGCAAAGCAAAGAGTGAGGCCATCATCATTCAAGTCAGCATCCATCAAATACCTACAACACATATTTACTAAAAACGTTCATGTCCACTGCAATTTTACAATTTTACTTACACGAGCATCAGTCATCACAGTATAAGACAAAGTCAGACAAACTTCAGGGTTATTGATCTGTCCGGTTAGCAGACGTAAACACCTTTGTGACTCCATTTCCATTTCACCTGCGTCAGTGCAAATGAAAGCAGCAGCAGGTGCACACTGAAGAGGCAACACCACAAAAAAAAAAAGAAAGAAAGAGAAGTCGTTTTGCAGGTGGTGGCCACACCGGCTCGCTCCTCATCACCCATTTACACTCAGCACAAGATTTGCATCCTAACAGCAATGTCATCAAAGGTTGGTAGCATTTATACCAGCACTGAGGGTGTGACCAGACGCTGCAGTATTCTCCTGAATGATCGTTGAAGAAGCCTCCACATCAGCGCTGGTACAGTATAGGAGGAGTCTAAAATTACAGCTTTTTCCAGAAAGTCTGATCTTCTCAAACCGTTTCAACATCTCCTCGTATATAATCTGTGAATCTCTGAGCGTCTGTGTTCATGTGTCATTAAAACTGCAGTTACAAAATTGTGTCTTAAAGCTGTGGTGGCCCAAAAAGACTTATAGCTGCACGACTGGAGAAAACATCTCCAAGACGATGCCACTTTTGTCGCCTGGGGCAAAACTGGCGAACATAAACGGGCCATCACGCCTCTTGATTGGTTTAACGCCACTTGTACTTTTTGATTGAGTCCTCGTCACTGCTGGTAACATGATATTGCACCTGCAGCCAAGTCAGACTTTAGAGGTAGTCCAGCTCCTCAAGGACGACACATCATATCCACAAGTGCCAACAGGAAAAGGGAGGAGAAACCAGGAGACAGGCCTTCCATGAGGAGAGCTGCACCTCGGCTTTTCTGTGTGAAGAAGAACAGCAGGAAAATACTGCAGAATGACCAGCAGCAGACTTCCTGTGCATGAATCAGACTCCAAGGGGTGGCATGAAGTCCTCATGGTCGTGAAGCCCCCTCCCAAACAAAAAAACAAAACAAAACAAACAAAACACCAATGAGCAAATGCAAGAGCTGCACAGTGCTGTGAGCGCAGGTCCCATTAAAGACACTAGGACCTTATAAAACCCTCTTGCAGTCGTATTCTGCCACATGATTAGCTTGTGGAGGTCATTCTGTAGAGCTCTGGCAGTACTCCTCCTGTTCCTCCTCACACAGAGGCGCAGATACTGGTCCTGCTGCTGTCCAGCTTTACTCTTGCAGCTCCTAATACCTCCTCCACACTCTTGAGCCTATGCTGGGAGACAGCAAACCTTGTGACGACACGTGGACGGATCACCCTGAAGGAGCTGGACAGCCTGTTCTGCAGGTACATCACATGCCAACAGCGACAAGAACAATGAGAAAAATGTAAAACTAGAGAAAAATCCAGAAGAAGGAGAGAGCAGCAGTCCGTGGCCACCACCTCATTGGTGAGATTAAGCGATCGACTGTTCTGTTATTTATTTTTTTTAATTTTTTTTTAATGCAGGCCTTTTTACGTAACATTTTACCTTTATAAAATTTTAACGTAATGATCTAACAGCAGCTATGACGTGTTTAAGGGGAACAGGAAGATATTAATGTGCCAACATGAAACTACACTGGTTCAAATCTCCTCTACTTGCCTACTCAGTAAACACACTGCCAATTCTCACAAGCATCTATGTTGGTGGATCCAAAATGTCACGGGTCTTCAGGCTCTTAAAGATCATTCAAAAAAAAAGAAACAAGAATAAAAACACCGCAGTGCCAAAGAGCAAAAAGGAAATCGCAGACCGTTTTGTTGACATTTTGATCCACTGCATTCACAAATTACTGACAGCCACTGTCTAGGTGTGTCACACATCACTCACACACACACACGCACGCGTTGTGGTGAACTGGCAGCACACCCAAACACAGAGTAGACACACCAGAGACCCTACCTTCTCAGTGCCAGAGAGCTGAGAGAGAGAAACGACAGAACAGACCTGTGACTGCGGCCACAGCAAACACACACTCAGACATTCATGTAAGAGAGACACTTTGTGGTACGAAAATGTCTTGATGCATGCTCAATCATCCAGGTAAGTAGATCCCCAAAGGTTGATTGTGTTCATCTGAATGTAGCGTTCTCAGTGGGAGAAACGTTTCATCATCATCAGGTGACTTCTTCAGTCTCAGCTGACTGCAGGTTTCCAACCTTATAAACAGTACTTTTGCACAATGACTGAAACTAGCACCACTGAATGAACACAAAGGGCTGTGAGGTCATTTCCTTGATCATTAATATGCAAATTCTCACAACCGTTGATCAACAACCACTGAGACCAACGTCTCCGAAACGTTTCTCCCACTGGAAACGCTACGTCCAGATGAACACAACCTTTTGGGAACTTTGTGGTACCCACACAGAACAAAATGACAGGCTCAGTTATATTGCATTATTGACAGGAGGGGTGATATTTTGATATTTTATTGATCTATTTTTATCTCTCTTTTTTTTTTTTAATCCACCACAGAGGGAGTCAGTGGGAGGGGGACTACAGTGGGTGGAGTGCTGAAAACATGAAAGACTGGACCTGACCTGCTGCTGATGGATGATCCCTCCAAATACCCCCAACACCCCATATGGAGGTGGTCTATGTGCCTTTCTTCGTGTGTGTGTGTGTGTGTGTGTGTGTGTGTGTGTGTGTGTGTGTGTGTGTGTGTGTGTGTGTGTGTGTGTGTGTGTGTGTGTGTGTGTGTGTGTGTGTGTGTGTGTGTGTGTGTGTGTGTGTGTGT
>VURO01030151.1:0-12510 GCA_015108175.1 Pelvicachromis taeniatus | reverse complement strand
ACCCATAATTATCCATCCATCCTCATCCATCCATCCATAATCATCCACCCATAATCAACCATCCATAATCATCTATCCATCATTATTGATCCATCCATCCATAATCATCCACCCATAATCATCCATCCAATGATCAATCGATCCATCCAACCATTCATCCACCATCCATAATCATCCACCATCCATAATCATCCACCATCCATAATCATCCATCCATCCATCCATCCATCCATAATCATCCATCCATCCATAATCATCCATCCATCCATCCATAATCATCCATCCATCCATCCATCCATAATCATCCATCCATCCATCCATCCATAATCATCCACCTCATAATCATCCATCCAATCCATCCATAATCATTCATTCATTCATCCATCCATAATCATCCATCCATCCATGATCATCCATCCATAATCATCCATCCATAATCATTCATTCATTCATCCATCCATAATCATCCATCCATAATCATCCATCCATAATCATTCATTCATTCATCCATCCATAATCATCCAACCATCCATAATCATCTATCCATCATTATTGATCCATCCATCCATAATCATCCATCCATAATCATCCATCCATCCATGATCATCCAACCACCCATAATTATCCATCCATCCTCATCCATCCATCCATAATCATCCACCATCCATAATCATCCACCATCCATAATCATCCATCCATCCATCCATCCATCCATCCATCCATCCATCCATTCATCCATCATCCATAGTTATCCATCCATCCAGCTCCAGCATGTTCTGGATCTCCCTCTTGGTCATGAAATACCCACTCAGGATGCACCCTGGTCTTTTTTTCACAGATCTTTTTTTTAATCTGAGTTGACTCAAAGCATTCAGCGGTCTTCATCAGTTAGATGAAGCAGCAGGAGTGTTCTGCTGTTTTATGTACGCCGTGGTCTCTTCAGGCTCTGAATGATGACTCAGCAGCAGTGAGAAGATGCTAAATGCTACACAGTATATAGATGAACATGGAGCTTTTCCATCATGGCTGCGACTCCTTCAGTACATCTTTCTCCTTATCTGACACATTCATCACTTTTATTTTCCCTCAGCTCTCTCCTCCTTCTCCTGTCTCCTCAGCAGCGTGTTAATTACAGGGTAGCAGTGGAGGGAGCCATGCGGGGTGTCCAGGAGGAGCCAACCCTGTCATTTAGCTCTCTGGCTCTGAGCTCAGACCGGCAGGGAAGCTGAAGATTTTCCCAGCATGCCGTGGGCCAGAGTGGACCGAGCTGCTCTGCGGTGGGCGCCTAATGGCAGCTCGCACACACACGTGGTTACACACTGCAGTAGCCTTAATGACAGCTGCCTTTTAATGCTGAGCAGGGAGGTTACCTTTGCATGCGAGTGTGAGCCGCGGGGGACGCATCAGCCTGAAGGGGGATCATTTTGTGGCTGCTTTCTCTCTGAATGTGAATGAATTCTTTGTGCTTCGTTTGAGCCACAGGTCTGAACCTGACAGGAAACACTCAGAACAAGTGAATTACACCTTTTTCATTCAGTGGCAGTAAAAAGTAAAAATGATGGCAGCAATTTGTGCACAGCTTCGTTCTAATACAGACATTTATTACAGATTTCAGGTGAAAGGTTCCGCCGTCACAGGCTACCGTCGATGGATTTAAAAGTGCAGCCTCAAACTGAACAGAGAGCACAGAACGTGTGCAGAGTCTTTGCATCAGTGGCAGGTTAGGTGTCAACTTCCCAGAATCCTTCAGTTCAGCCACACAAATCCTAAGCTCCTGCTGGGCTGCGGGGAGCCCTCGGTGATCAGGGCCTGGTTTGAAGCTCGCCATCACAGAGTCAGCCGCTGATCAGTGATAAGTCCAACACAAGAACAGCCGGCTCGTCTCACTGTTTTGTCATGTAGACGGACTAGATCAGATCAAACTGGATCCAAGTTTTCCAGCACAGATTTCAATTTTGGCATTTAGCTTGTGAAAAAGAGCAGAGCCATGGCTTCCAGCCAGTCAGCAAACCTGAAATGAACCTAGAACCACTCTGAGAATCACCTTTCACCGGCTCCACCATGTTTCAGTTGAGCAGCAGGTTTCCCACCCTTCACTGCAGCTGCAGTGTTTGTGATCACTTCTACCTGTTGGTGATGCATGATCACTACATGACTGTAGCAAACCCTAAGAAAATGATCAGTAACACAGTAAAGCAACATGTTACTGTACTAAATTCAGTACAAAGGCTCATCAGTGATCTGCATCCAGGACAGAAACAGCTGGTTTATAGTCCAAACACAGCATGCTAATGCTAAGCTAGCCAAAACCCCAGTGTGATGTTAAAGCTGTGTGTATGCAGACCCGAGCCCAGCAGCCAGAGCCTGAACTTCAACAGGTAACAAAGGCAGTCAGGCTGCAGCCTCCGTTCATATCTGTTCATGTTTCTACACTAGAATCACCATGACGACCACTCTGAGGTCAGTTTGTTCTGGTTTTCGCCTTTGCTTTGTGTTCATATGGTAAAAGTAAAGCTTACGGGTGTGTCCTCATAAGGACAGAGGTCTGTGTTGGTGTGTTCTGTCCTTCTTATGTGAGAACTAGTTTCAGGTCACTTTATGGCGTGACAAGAACGTAATGTGGCGAGTAGTTACAAGTGTAATCAAGTAACATACTCCATTACTTATAAGGTACAAGCAATGTGTTATCAGCATTACAGCATGACTGCTGTAGAAAACCAGGACACGTCTCAGTACATGGGCAGAGGAACTCCTGGAAATCCTCTTTATGATGATGATGATGATGGTTTCTGGTTGCTCTGTGCTGATGGGTAACTGCTGGACACAGCAGCTATGTTGGACCTCAGGGCCTGGATGTTAAAGCTACCATTTTTATCCTCTTGTCATGGTCCGGGTGAGTGCGGCATTTTTCCACCCTGCTGGGCCCCACCTTTGGGTGGGGACTCCACTCAGCCTTCACACCTGACTGCAATCAAGTCAGCAGCATTTAAGACCAGCACTCACAGCAGACCTCTGCCAGAGCTTCAGCTAACTCGCTCACCCACCTGGTCATCGTCTTCAGCTATCAGGTTACACGCTCTTCTGGACTCTCTCTGGACCACTACTCACCTGGACCCCTTGGACACCCTCCTCCCACGTCACCTGCAACGCTGACTCTGTGTACCCCCACCTGGGCCGCTGGCCCTTTCTCCCCTCCCCAGGATCCGTTCATGGACTCTTGTATCAAGCCATGGCACAGTTTGAGTTTCTTGTTTCATAGTTTTGCCTCACAGTTCAAAGCTTTGTAAAAAAAAGCACTGTATTCACGTCAGTCTTGCCTCCCTCTGTGTCTGCACTCGAGTCCGCACACTCAGCCTGGCCCTCTCGGCCCTAACGCCTCCTTTGTCCAACATATCCACTTTCTCTTATATCTCGTTTCATATCACCTGTAAATGTACCTTTGTCCTCCTTTAATGAGTTTTTGGTTTAGCAGAGCATAAAAACGTCCTTCTGGATTCCCATGTGTTTATCCCTCCGCAGAAGTTTTTTGTTGTATTTCAGTGTTTGTGTTGGCAGATAGCAATGACAGGGAGACGCGATGGCAGAAGACCAGGTACAGAGAAACTGCAGTGAAGCAACAAACCGGTTTTTTATGTTATGAAGCTCAGTGAAATGATCACTGTGTGATTCGGTCCACAATGGTTATTATCTGTCTCATTCTGATGTTTCTCCACATCCTTCTCTCGCCTTCAGGTCGCCTCCTAGCTCCCCTCTCCTCCCATTTCCACCTTTTTTCCTCTCTGACTGACAGACTGACATTATGAGGCTGTTAGACACTCAGTGGGTAGAAAGTACCGGCTAATTACACACACACACACACACACACACACACACACACACACACACACACACACACACACACACACACACACACACACACACCTACAAGCAGGTAGCAGAACAAAAGCTTTTCAGACAGAAATAAAACACGGATGGAGAGTGAGTGATCAGGAGAAAGGAGCAGCTGTGAAGAGGAAGAAGGAAACAGGGAGGAAGAAATTCTGGAGGTAAGCCACAGATGGAAAAGAAATAACAGATGAAAAAGTGAAATAAGACACGAAAGAACAAATAAAAGAAGAAAAAAATATGAAAAAGTGAGAAATGAGGAAGGAAAGGAAAGGAAAAGGGGAAAGAGAGATTCAGCATCCTGACAGCCTGAGGGACGAAGCTGTCTCTCAGTCTGCTGGTTCTAGCCTGGAGGCTCTTCAGAAGCTGTTGGACGGATGAGTGGAGTCACCTGTAATGCAGAAGGCTTTTCAGGTGAGGCGGGTGCAGCAGATGTCCTGGAGGGAGAGAAGAGTACCCATGATCCTCTCTGCCGCTCTACTACTCGTAGCTCTCAAAAAGCTGATTCTGTTCATCTGGACGTTTTCAGTGGGAGAAACCTTTCATCATCATCATCATCATCATCATCATCATCATCATCATCATCATCATCATCAGGTGACTTCTTCAGTCTCAGCTGACTGCAGGTTTCCAACCTTATAAACAGGACATGTGTAATAATGACTGAAACTAGCACCACTGAAGGAACAATGGGCTGGGAGGTCAGTTCACTGATCATTAATATGTAAATTCTCATGACCATTGATCAACAACTATTGATCAAGGCCTACTGATCAATAGTCATGAGTACCATTCACAGAGAGTTGGAGAATGGCTGCAACAGTACAAAAGAGCAAAAATACATGGGACAACATATGAATGAAACAGAACACGCAGAGGTGGAGCTATAAAAGAATGGTAGCATACCACAAGGTTCCATATGAGGACCCCAGTTTATCATTCTAATTGTAAACATCCCAATATGGCAACTTCTGCGTGAATGAAAATAAATGTCAGTTTATATGCAGATGACAGTCTGATTCATGTTCCTATTCAAGCAATAAACCCCAACGAACCCAAGGCTGTTGAGTTGATGTCACTAACAAAACAAAACTAGAGCATCAAAAAGACAAAGACATTTAGATTTGTTTCTCTTATTTGATTTATATTCTTTTCTTTTGCACAAGGGCCCATAAAAAGACCTTGTAGTTATACACTGGGATAATGCCTTTGTCATATAAAGGGAAATATCAGTTTATATGCAGAGGACACTGATTTATTTCCAGCTAAAACATCTCCCAAACTTGTCAGTAAACTTCAGCAGCAGAAAGGGGAAGAGTAGCCACAACTTCCAGAAGTTGGTGGCGGCTCTAAAAGCCTAAAAACAGAAATAAACTGTCTGACTTCATACAGGCAGAACATTAAACATGTTTTAATATTTTTAGTGCTTAATTTGGTTTCACTTTTGCTGCAGAATATCTCATCTTTGCATCCCTGTTTGACAAACATTCAACACCTAAAACAATGCTGGACTTACCTTCATTTTTGAAGTAACAGGGTGAGTCACGTCTGTGAGTCGAACAAACAATCAAACCTTTACGTAAAAACAGCATTAAGATCCGACACAGAGCTGCTCTGAGATGAACCTCAAAAGTAAATTTCTTGTAATGACTGCTTTATTTAATGTTTTGATTCAGCTGGAAGCTTTTAAAGCTCCCATGGCAGAAACAAAGGACACAAGGAAGAAGTTCAGCATCTGCCATTAAAGAGAGAGAGAGACATTAGAGCTGTAGAGCTGCATGGAGGTTCGCTTTTAGCATAAGGACTGTTTGCTCTCCATTATGAAGTAAAGTGACTGTGAAGGACAACACCGCCTGGATGTATGTGTGCTCTCGTACCACTAACATTGTGGGGACATGCAGTCCCCATAAAGCAGAATGCATTACTGTACAGACACAAGTTGCCCCACATATAATCCAGGGCCTCTGATATTAAACACAAATATTGCAATTAAAGCAAAGATGGAGCTAAAGAGAAGCAAGCAACTGAGCAAATGGAAAGGGATAAAAAAGAGTCACAGAACGAGGGAATAAGAGATTTATATAAATGACAATAGAGGGGAGGAAAAGCATTAAAGACGCAAGAAAAGCTTAAAAAAAAAGGAAATAAAGACGTGAAAAAGTAAAGTGGAAAAAGAAGCAACCGAGAAGAACGGAGAAACACAAAAGAGGACAAAAATAGTAATAGATGAATGATGATGATAAAAGAATGGTTCTCCTTTGGAAAACACAACAAAGAAGTGAAAACATTTAGAAGTGACGGAGTTAGGAAAGCAAACATTATAATGAGGTAAAAATAAAAAAAGAGCTCAAGGAATCAAGGAGACAAATGTACGGACAGGAAACAACGATTAAAGACAGGAAGTCTTGTTGATGTGACTTTTAAGTCTAATAAATCCAAAAAATGATTTTGACAGTTCAAAGCTCTACTTGGGATAAAGTCCCCGCAGAGCAATAGATGTAAGAATATGTGTGTGTGAGCACGTGTGTGTGTGTGTGTGTGTGCACTAAAAGGACCAGTGTGCTTCACAAGGCCAGCTCCTCTGACCTTGTACATAATTGTTTGTCACTATTAATGACTGCCTTTTGATTGGACTGGATTTAGGAACAAACAAACACACACACACACACACACACACACACACACACACACACACACACACACACACACACACACACACACACACACTTACCTGCAGGTACATTCAAATGCAGATAAAGCAAATTAAGAGTGAATTAAAAGCATCAGCGAGCGCTCGGCTCGCTCTGGCCTTGTGTTGCAGCAGCAGGTGGATAAACGCAGCCCAGTGTTTATCTCCATGAACACTGAGCTGCAGGATGAGTTACAGGACATGCACGTACACACTCTGCAGTTCATTTAAAGAATAAAGTTTCTCCATAAACAAAGAAATACACAGCAACCACAGGAAACAAGCCCCTCCTCCTTTTTCCACGCACAATTCAAGTCAAATCAGTTTGATTTAATTTCTATAGCACGAATTGACAACATCAGTCGAAGCAGTCGAAGCACAAAACGTGTCATTTTTCCACTTAAAACAAGATATTTTTGCTTAAAATAAGTGGAAAATCTGCCAGTGGAACAAGTGAAAATTCTCTAGTTTCAAGATTCAGCGTCTAAAAACACGTTCCTGTAGCTCACTCAGATGTTACTCTCGGTCTTATTGTAAGTGTGATGAGGTTATTTTGACTCGTAATAAGACAGATATACTGGGTGAGATTATGAGCGTTTGAAAGTGAGTATAATGAGTAAAATCGCAGTCAAAGACAGCCTCAGCCAGTGCACTGGGGTCTCCTCGCCGACGTGCACTGGGGTCCTGGAGAACGCAGGCATTGATGCCGCTCCCTCTGGCATGCTAAGCGAGCGCTCTGACCCCCTGGCTGACCCACTACAGTCTATACTTTGTCCACACTTACTGTACGATCAAGTTAGGGAAGGGACACACATCCTGATACCTGTGACGTGCCCAGGAGATGCTAAGAGACCGAGGCGGTGCGCTAACAAGCCACCGTGATGGCAACGTGACTGCATGCATCAGTCTTAGAGACCGACTGAGGACACGGTGGACTGGACCCACTGCTCGCTCACACTGGATGAAGTGAGGGAGGTGTTTCTGATCAATACGCTTCCCGAGTTCCTCCACTTGGTTTTCTTTCTTTCTGCTATTTTCTTTAACGTGACCTGTGCAACAAGACCGCATGGTGGGAAAACTGAGCGACTGCATCGTGCTTCATTCACTCACAACACGCATTAACATCAGCATAAAGAGCGCTCGACCAGGATGGGATTCAAACGCACGCGTGCAGAGCGCCATGGATCAGCGGTCTGAACCTCTCGGCCACCTCAACTACCTGAGGCGGCTGTTTGCCGGCAGATGGACAAAGTCAGCTGATCGCTGGTGTATGTGTCACACAGTGGAAACTGGGGTGACGCTGGGGCGACGCTGGAGTGACGCTGGGGCGACGCTGGAGTGACGCTGGGGCGACGCTGGAGTGACGCTGGAGCGGCGCTGGGGCGGCGCTGGGGTGGCGCTGGAGTGGCGCTGGGGTGGCGCTGGAGCGACGCTGGCCTCTTCTTTGAGCCGGATCTCCACATTCAGCACCAGCTGCAAAAATAAAACAGGAAGTAACCGCAGACTGAGATCCTGCTGGACTCTGAGCAGTCAGACGACTCAAACACAACAAACATGAATAACAAAGACTGTCACAGAAAGAAGTGCGACATGTGAGGCTCGTCTGAGTTACCCGATCGCTTTGATCTGAGCTCGCCGTGCCAGTTGGTGCCTCGTCCTGCTTCACCTCTGACATCGTTTAGTTCTGCCTGCGGGAGCATCGACCGTCACATTTCATCATCACCATGTCTCCTGTTTGAGAATCAATGAGGCGCCTTCACGGATCAATAACAGAGCCACTCACACGCCGACACCATCATCGTCGCTGTGCTCAAACTAAAACTTTATGAGTGACAGCGGGCGTCTGCTCCCAGCGATCGACCTGAAACGATCCGCAGATCATTAGCTGGAAAAGAATCTCATCGCTTCACATCAAACACTCAGAGACAGCACCTGCTCAGGTGAGCCGTTACTAAAATAGGTCCCAGACACAAAGGAAGCAGCAGCACAGAACACAGGTGTGTGACAGCCAGACAGGTGGAGACGCCAGGAGCACAGGGAGCCGAGAGGTGAAGGAGGGTGGAGACCAGCGAGACCACCGTGACACAGGCAGGAGGCTGAGATGAGCCAATCAGAGCACAGCTCAGAGTCAGAGATGCTGAGATGGTCCGAGCACGTGGAGGGAGGGTGGAGGATGAGGAGGGAGGGTGGAGGACGAAGATGGAGCTGCAAGCAGAGGGCTGGAGTGACAGAGGAGGATGCTGGGATAGGAGGAGGTGGAGGCAGGGAGAAGCTGAAGATGATGATGATGATGAAGAATAAATAATTCTGCACATCCTAAAAAGTGTTGAAGTTAGCGGTGAGGAGAGGACCCGCTCCGCCCTCCAAACAGGAAACATGCGAAGCCGGGAACAGGAGAGCGCCGGAGGTCCGAGAGCGCCGGAAGAGCGTCTGCGGAGCATCGACTTGTGTTTGCAAGTTTTTTTGTTGTAATTTAAATCTTTATTTATTTTTAATATTTAACAAACAAATTAACACATACAACAAAACAAAACAACAAAGGGGTGGCAGCTTCACAACACATCGAGTACAACATTAACCACACAAACTAGAATCCATCCCTTTCAGCCAAAGACACGTCCCCATGATGTGTCCAATCCTCATCATCATCATCACCAAAGCTTTTCATGTGACACCGTTTTCATCAGGTTTCTATAATATTCTGAGACGGGTCCCTCACACACTGAGAATCACTCGGGCCGCTGCCATCACCCCCGTCTTCATAACCACAACATCATAGTTTGTAACCCCGGCAACACCGACCGATGCCCTAAACACGGTCTTGGTGATAAGGGTGTTATCACACCTTCCCACAGCGATAAACCTCCCACACTCGCAGGCATACGTGTCCCTGGGTCGGCGCTACATTTCCAGCATCTGTTATTGGGACTGACTCTCATTCTGTAACGTTTACAGGCAGTGAAGTACCATCTGTGTACTCATTTGTACTGTGTAAAAGTACCCCTGGCCTCTCTTATATATTTATTGGAGAGTGACAAAATTCTACTCCAATCTTCTTTACAAGTTACACCATCAGCTCTCTGTTCACATGTCTCTTTGTTAGATTATTAAACAGTTTGTAGCAAACAGCTGTGTGTGCAGTACCACACAGTCCTAATAACTCCACCACCGTATTTGTACTTCGAGTACATTTCCTTTGGTAATACAATCCCTTATTTGTAAATATTTCAGAAATTACTTTACTTTATATTCACTCTTGGCTTCTTGTTATTAAACAATGTTTTTTAACTAGCTTCTCAAATTGATTGAGGGGATCGCCATCTTTGATTTACAGTTTGTTAATAACAATAATGCAGCTTATTTTGAAACATTTTGCTGAAACTAAATCCATAAACATGTCTAAATAAATGTGTCTGTTAATAAAAACAACATCATTGTTTCTAATAGTAAAGAGTTCAGCAGCGTCCGAAACGACAGGAGCGCCATCTACCGACAGAAATGTGACACTGCAGCGCCGCGCACATGTATTCAGAGGCGTCGTGTGAGTGGGCCAGACTGGAGGGTTCCATGTTGTGACTGGTTTTAGTGGGAGAGCTTCAGCTCTGGGTGGAGGACAGCGTGTGTGATTGTTTCTCACATGTCGTCCTTCAGGGTGGTGTTGTACGTCCATCCTCAGTGTGAATCATCTGTCTGCTGTGTGGTGTCTTCATCACTTTTCTGTGGACTGACCGTAACGTCAGTGTTTATGTGACGAGCGGCGTTTCTATAAAAGGCTGCAGACGGAGCGAAAACAGCTCGACTCAACGCAGGAGAGGCCGCAGCGTCCGCACTCAAAACAAAGTGACGCTACAGCAGCATGAACGTGAGCCAATGAGCGCCGCCCGTCTCGCACTGAAGCAGCATGAAGCTGACGCTTCAGCTGAGCTCCACCAAACGCAGCTTTTGTGTGTCGGTCGGAACAACGTGAGCGCACACGCCTTATTAAAGTTGTTCCTACCGTGTCGGCCTTCACTTTAACACACGGTGACCACAGCGCTTTGTCCAGCTCCTCTAATAACCTGCAGCCAAGGGCAGCACCTGAACACACCACACACACACTACAGAAAACATACACAACCAATTATGAGTTATTGATTTCTCCAAAAAGCAGCTGTAGCTGTCAGGTGTGTGTCTGTGTGTGTGTTATTGTGGGAGCGACTTCCTTTTGGGACGAGTCCTCATGCAGTGAATCAATCAGGCTGACTGAAGGTCTCAGGATGAATGTAAGTCAGTGTGACGGTTGACACACACACACACACACACACGGATTTGTGTATATATCTGTGTGTGTGTCTGTGTGAGTGAGTACGTTTATTAATATGTTTGTGGGGACCAAAACCCCACAAGCTTGAAGATGTTTGAGACTCAAAATGTCAGGGTCACATTAGGGTCACGTCAGGGTCAGGTCAGGGTCACGTTAGGGTCACGTTAGGGTCAGGGATAGGCATTCATGTTTGAGGGTTAAGGTAAGCAGCTAGGGAAAGCATTATGTCAATGAGATGTCCCCACAAAGATATGAATACACACGTGTGTGTGTGTGTGTGTGTGTGTCACATAGGCACAGTTCAGAGGTGAGTTGAATAAAAACTCTGAGCCGTTCAGGCTCCTCGTGCAGCTGATGACGGCCCCTCCCCAGGAGAGGAGGGCGCCTCCTGGTTCTCGGCCCTCTCATTGGCTGCTTTCATGCTGATGGTCCAGTTTGTGGTTGTTTACGATGGACGCGTGGGCGGAGGACGCGTGGGCGGAGGACGCGTGGGCGGAGGACGCGTGGGCGGAGGACGGGGCTGGACTGGCCCGGTATGCGATTTTTTGTTTTTATGGGCCAATGGATGTTTTTTGTTTTTTGTAAGGGTATAAACAGTGAAAGGTGTTGGATTGGATAATTGGTCACGATCGACTCTGGGCTGGACCAATTACAGCAGAGGAGGTGGGATGCACCCGCCCCCTTGCTCAGCAATCTGATAGACGAACTAAAGAATATGGAGAGCAAAAAAAGGAGCTGCAGAAAACATTAGGGCCAAACAGAAACAAGCCCTTCAGGCAGACGCTGCCAAATGTGTCAAAATAACTGAATTGTTTGGTGGTGGCTATGGAGGAGCTTCCACTGATTTAGCATCATCAGCAAGTGGTGGAGGCCAGCCAGCAGGTGGATGACGGAAAGGGGAGGCAGGAGGAGGAGAGACCCGAGGCGGCTGCCGGTCCGAGTGGCAGGGAAACTGAACTTCAGGTAAGAAGTAATGAACTGCAGTCTATCTGGGTCAGATATAAACCAAGTTTAGTTGTAGTTTATTTTCATGGTGCTGACTTTTTACAGTCGCTTACAATAACTCGTACTGCGTACTAGCTAGCATGACGGAGTTTCTATACTGCTGGGCGGGTGCTGTGATGTTACTAATAGTGAATTTTATTTTATGCTCAAAGTTAGTTTATCTAAACTCTTAACAAATTGTGTCAATCCGTACATGTTGCACCAGGATGATTTATCATCACAAGTGGAGAAGTCTGTGACAGAGGAGGCAGGAGAGCAGGAGAGAGAGATGCAAGAGCAGGAGAGAGAGATGCAAGAGAGAGAGAAAAAAAGAACAGGAGAGAGAGATGCAAGAGCAGGAGAGAGAGATGCAAGAGCAGGAGAGAGAGATGCAAGAGCAGGAGAGAGAGATGCAAGAGCAGGAGAGAGAGAGATGCAAGAGCAGGAGAGAGAGAAGGAAGAACAGGAGAGAGAGATGCAAGAGCAGGAGAGAGAGATGGAGCGAGAGAGAGAGAGATGCAAGAGCAGGAGAGAGAGGTGCAAGAGCAGGAGAGAGAGATGCAAGAGCAGGAGAGAGAGATGCAAGAGCAGGAGAGAGAGATGGAGCGAGAGAGAGAGAGATGCAAGAGCAGGAGAGAGAGATGGAGCG
>VURO01030140.1:5485-23005 GCA_015108175.1 Pelvicachromis taeniatus | reverse complement strand
AGACATGCAAAAGTTCAACACATCCATGCACTAATTGCATATTAAACACAGTGGTTTTGCATACATGTTAAAGCCAAACAGCATCATCAGCGTAGCCCGGAGAACGTTTGCTAATAAGATGAAGTTAGCTAACTCAGCTACGGAAAGAAATTACTATTGGAAGCATTTTTGGCTTGAACTTTTTTTTGTTGTTTTTTTTTAATCTGGTTCATCTGATTGGCTGTGCTACAGCTCACCCTCACATAAATACGGAGTGTGGTAAGAATGCCTGAATGAATAAAATGAATTAATGGTCCGCACGTTTAATATAGTATGTGTGTTAAATTTTAGATTTGTATATATCAAGTCATTTCAAGTAAACAGGGTCAAGTCAATTCAAGTCCCGAGTCATTGGTGTTAAAGTCCAAGTCAAGTCCAAGTCTTATAACATTTTTTCAAGTCAAGTCTAAAGTCATAAAATTAATGACTTGAGTCTGACTCGAGTCCAAGTCATGTGACTCGAGTCCACACCTCTGGTAGCCCAGTGCACGAGTGGTGCTCACCGAAAATTCTCTCCGCCTGACTCTCCAGGAGAGGACATAAAACACCAGAAAATCACAGTTAGCAGGTTTGCTTGCCGACAGTTCCAGTTCAGTGTAATAATCCCACTTCGATGGTCGCTGCATCCAGCTTAAATGGCGCTGGTCGTCGATGACGGCTGATTGGAAACAGCTGGCCGAGTGATGAGTCACGGGAGGACCGACTACAGCACGGAGGGTTTTATTGTTTTTTTTGAGCGACGTTCCAGTCACACTCCATAACAGTTGGTGGCGGTAATGCACCATTCAGTTGTTTGCCAATCGCCAATAAAATTTAAAAAGAAGAAGACAGCGCGGGTCAAAGGTCACCAGGCTACTATTTGAGACCGGCGTCTATTTGTCATGTCATGTTTTCAAACTGGTGTTTATTCGAAACCAGCGTTTAAAAGAGACAGGCTACTAATGGAAGATATACGGTAGATGTAAAGTGCAACTTTACTGCTTGACAGAGTCATACAGCTGCAAGATAGTAATTTTAGTTTACTTAAATAGAAATGTTTGTATTTGGAATGCCTTGATTTGGAATGGCCAGAAATCACCCCACTGTGTACAGTGATTCTGACAGCTGTCATTCTGACAGCCCACTGAGCCACAATAAATATAAAAGCATCAATTAGTTTCAGTGTGTGTTGTGTAACAGGAGCTAACATTGTGAGCATGGTGTTTTGTCACAGCTGTATTAGTGACATTTAGCAGGTGAGCACAACTGGTTGACATCCTGTTGACATCCTCTAACAGACACCAATATGAATAACAAGCAAAATATATATTTACAGCTGTTTATCTGTGATATTGGCATATCGCTGATAAATTGGTTTCACCATATATGTTGACTAATATGCTAATGTGTGTTAAAGCAAATATATAATCAGCTAATCAGATGGCAGCAACTCAGTGCATTTATCTATTTATGTATGTAGGTATAGACAAGATGATTGGCTGAAGTGCAAACTGAGAGGCAGAGTAGGAAATTTAAGTGACTTTGAACATTGCATGGTTTTTGGTGCTAGACAGTCTAGTCTGAGCATTTCAGAAACTCTGGATCTACTGGGATTTTCCCTCAAAGTTATAATTTTAGGTTTTCAGAGAATGGTCTGAAAAACAGAAAGTATCCAGTGAGCAGCAGATCTCTGGTGTAATATCCCTTATTGTTGCCAGAGGTCAGAGGAAAATGGCCAGAGTGGTTTGAGGTGATGTGAAGGTGACACTAAGTCAAATAACTACACTATGTCAAATAACCAAATGTACAACAGATTGAACAAAGAAGTACATAGTTTAAAGACTTATTTTTCATATATTCACTGTGTTTATATACGTGAACAATGCTAAACACTGCTGATGACAGGTGTTACTAGTCAAGTCAAGTCAAATGTATTTATATAGCACATGTAAAACAACACTGAAAAGACTCAAAAGACATAAAAACATAAAAAACATAGGAAGACATGATAAAAGTTAAGAAAATAAATCATAAATGAGAAGATTTGAGCAAGAAATAAGATAAGAAAAGTACCTACAAGGTAGGTAGACATAATTAATAGTGTGTAGTGTAATATTATAAGTTGGTAGATAGGCTAATAATTATCCTGGTAGGTTACAGACACCAATCGCATCATAACAGCTAAGAACAGGAAACTAAAGTCTACACTTTATCAAAAGTGACTTTATAGATGATTAGTAAGTATGTGGGACATATGCAAATATAATCTAACACTGCACTGCCAGCCAATTTGAAGACAATGTTAACAGTGGATGCATGGAAGCATCCTGTATTTATGCTGCTTGCTGTGGTAGCACCCTAGACAATGGCATTGTGTGTTTGTGTGTATTGTTAATCCAATATTGGTACATCATGTGATGCTGGTGGCCATATGGCTACAGCCTTCCACAGTGCCTACAAAACATTTGGGATGTGACCTGCAGTGTGGCAGCTGTCAGCACGTTACCCTGAGCAGAAACAGAATAGATACTGAAGGACTGAATGAAAACAGTCAGCACACTTACAGTGAAATTTGTTTTCAGTCAGTTTAGTTGTGATTTAACTCTCTGTTATATATAATGCATGCTGAGATCAAAAACAATATTCTTTGACATTTCATTTTTTCCTGTCTAGGCTGGTAATGTTTCAAATAAGATTCATTTCTAATTTTTAAGCTTTGAGCTTCTGATGGGGTGGCTCTAGCTCAGGTGGTAAAGCAGGTCACCTCCTCACCGGAAGGTCGGTGCTCCAGTCTATATGCCAAGTATCCTTGGGCAAGATACTAACCCCATGTTTGCCTACTGGTGTTGGTCAGAGGGCCCGGTGGCGCCTGTGTCTGGCAGCCTCGCCTCTGTCACACCAGTGTGTGAATGACTGAATGTAGTGTAAAGCGCTTTGGGTCCTTAATGACTATGAAAAGCGTTATACAAATGCAGTTGTTTGATTACAGATCTACAGAAATATTTGACAAAGTTTCCTGATTTGTCCTGTTATGTAGCGCTAATTACTAATATTTCACAATCCAATTTTTTAATTAGTGATCTACTGTGTTGTTAAATGTTTAGATTCATTACTCAAAAAAACCCCAAAACAAAACACATTTATGCCCAGACATGCAAAACAGGTGGAAATATTAAATACTGACAAACAATGACTAAACTCCAAATTAGGTAATGGAAGAATAAGCTAAGATCATGACTGAGATCAGACATTCAGTCCTAGCTTTCCAACTTTCAAATTTGTAGATACTGGTGCTTTATATCTACATCAGCACCAGCAGAAAAATGTTGAGTTGTAATAGCGAGCAGTAACAAAAATGAATTAAAAGATTTTTAATTTGCTAAAATTGTGTAATACATTTCTTTTGTTGGTTAAAGCTGAACTATGTGTATCCACGTGTGTTTGTCTGCTTCTGTTGTAATGTTTCAGTCGTTGGCAAGCCAGTAACAGGATTACGAGGTGACTCTATTTGGATCATTGTTAAGACGAAGCTGTTGATGTCTTTCAGACAGTAGATGGATCATTAATTTCATTCTATACAGCAGTGGGGGGTTGTGGTAGTATTAAGCAGCGTGATGCAGCTCTAATTCCCGGCTGGATTAGGAGCTGAGGCCACAGGAGTTTAACAGTCTCTCAGCCTGTTGACTAGCAGACTAGCAGGTTCACTCTTCGGTCCTTTTTATTATTTCAGTTTGCTTTCACATGTTTCCACTCTCATTACTATCAATGACTAGCACTTGCTCTGGGTGCTTAGAATGCAGTGTTTCCAGGATTTCACAGGGTTTTTTTTTCTCATGATCAAAATTAATGATTTTCTAGTGGTATAAAATAAAATGCAAGCATACCAACATTCTGAAGTTTGACTTTGCTTTGATGCAACATTTTGTGCTGCTGAAAACAAGGCATTGTGATGGTATATATGTTAATAATTAATGTTAATAATAATTCAGTGTCCAACCTAACAGGCCCCATGTACATTTTTATTGGCCTATAGAAATAAAGCCAACATGAATATATTATCTCCCCCTGCTGGTACTGCAACTTCAGCATGTGTGCCCATTTCACATTTTAGAGAGACAAAGCGTGAAATGCACACAGTGGACCGATGTGTCTATTGCACGTTTTGCTCACAAACATCAGGTTGCAATCATTGATAGCTGGTGCTTCTGGCCAGACAGTTATGGAAATGGCTGGTGTGAACTGTTATTCATTTCAGCTGAGTATTCATGGTACCCATTTTAATCACACCTACCATTGAAACTCTACATTGGTGAGTATGTGCACTTTTTTAACCTCAGTCACCTTTAGTCTGTTTGTAGGATCTGTTGATGTTCAGGAATCAGTGTTACCAATGACAAGAGATTCCCAAGAGACAAACTTTCTTTCCTTTCTCATCTCTGATTGGCTACAGTGTTTCGTGGTCGACCTCAACTGAGTGACTGATGACAGTGGCCCACTTTGTCTGAATGAACCTGAAGGAAGACGGCACTGCTCCAATTTTCATTATGTAGGACAGTAGGCATGCTGGTTGACTGCTTCACACTGAGACCATTTAATCTCTGTCTTTCACTGGTTCAATTAGAATCTTTGTTGGTTTTATTATTTCTAACACTGGTGCAACTTAAATTTCTTGAGTATTTCCATTGACAAGAACATCTACTGTAGCCAACAGCAACATAAAAAATGTGAGACATTTTAGTCTTCTCATCTTTTCCTCACACCACTGTCATACAGAAAAATTAGAAATCACATGAACATAAATTCAAACAACCAACTAAAACAATTTCAACTTGCAGATTGAATGTTGTGTATATGGAAGTTATTTTGCTTCAGTTATCTATTTCAGATAATATTGAATTGATTCCTATAGAATCTTTGACAAGCATTCCGCAGAGGTTAGTGACTACTACTGACTTTGGTGATTAACCATGATAGTCTTCTTATCACACTCTGCTTGTACCTTCTGGGTCTGAAAAGTAAAGCCATTATGGTTGGAAACAATTTCCTCATGTCTTCATGGGGTCAATCATTAGCTTCAGGTCATTCTGAATAAAGCAGAATCAGAAAGGTAGATAAACCAGGACACAATCAATGAGGGTTTTGGGAAAAAAGCTTTTTTGCTTTTATTCATCCAAATGAGTCAAAAACGCATCATAAAGAAGTCACACTGGTGTGATGGTCCCCAATTGTTTTGTTTGCTGCCAAAATTTGTTTATTCCATCCCTATACATAACTGTTTGTTTTCCCTGAACTATGAGTGGGTTTGCCAAAGATGCCAAAGCTGAAGGAGTGATTGAGAGTAGGTGGGTGAGTAAGTGAATGACATATCAGCTCATGCCTTGGTCTTTTTACTTATTCTAACACTTAGCTTATAAGACAGCTTTAATCTAATAGGAAACGGACTTGCTCAATAATGTCATAAATCATGATCTCAATTGTTTTGGTCAGTATTGGGATCACAAATGCTCAACCATAACTCAACTTTTGAAAAAAACACTGATGAGCCTTTAAGAATAAATTTGCATTTGTTGTGATTTACCAGACTCCTTGATACAGCAGCCGAATTGTTGTTGAGAAAAATCAGTTTTTCTCTTATATCACGTAGCTTGAGCTAAATGCCACCACTGGGGAGTGATATGGTTTTAAACAGGGTCTAAAGTGTAGTTTTTCAAAGAAGAGACAAAAAGAAAAAGGAAAGAACAGCATAAAGGAACATGAAATGCAGCTAAATCATTGCTTTATCTTGTTGATCTCAGTTATCTTATTTTTATACATTTCCATGAACTACATAATCTTATTTTTAGAAAGTAAATGACTTAGTGAACAAATCTAACAGAATCTTTTACATGAACAGAATGAATTTCCCCCATCGCTACTGAGCTACAGTACATAACTGAGGTGTGGGATTACTCAAATGAGAGACAGGCTAAAACATTACCTAACATAAACATTATTCAAACACACTACAATAACCAGAAACCTGCCACTGCTGTTCTAAGGCTAGCCTAGCTACTCTAGCCCCAAAGCCCAGGAACATATACAAAATAAATAAATAAACAAATATATAATAATAACAACAACAATAATAATAATAATAATAATAATAATGATAATGATAATGATAATAATAATAATACATTTGCAAAAAAAATGTAAACTGTGTGCATTGAAGTAGCCAATTGTCAGAACGACCGTTCTAACAAAACAGAGACTGCATGTCATACAGGGTACAAAATCCATACCCCCACTTATTTATCACTTTGTATATGTGCAGTTGAGCTGCTGAGTGTTTTTATTCATTTTGGTCTTAAAATCTATCCCTGTGATTAACTTAGAAGAAGTTGTTTTCACATGGAAACAAAAATAGAATTGAAGTATTAAATAAAAATAAACATTTGGTAAACTATCTCAGATCCATCAACTGGATTTGTGGTTTTGAGTAAACCGTTTCAAGACCTTTTGGGTGAATTGCAGTGGCATTTAGCTCAGATACTTGTGTTGCCCTAAGATGAATTCTAATTCCTTTTTCTCCTGTTACAGCTTAACCAGGCCAAGTACTGTATATACAACAAAAGGGTTGTTAATTGCTTTGGTGTTAATGAAATTACTAGCATGTGCACTAAAGCACCAACAATGCGGCAAACCTAAAACAGGAATGGTTTTACAGGTGGAGGCCACTGACATTTTTTCCCTCCTCATCTTTTCTGAGTCATTTTTGCCCTAGTTTTGCACAGCTTTTGACAGCAGGTTCACCATGCGCACATGTGACAGATGTGAAAGGGTCTGAAAAAATCCTCAAGAACATTTTGGGACATTGTTCAGCAAGAGCAGTATGGTAGGGAGTCAGAAATGTTCTGGGGAGCCATATCTATAAGGGATGCACAGACCTCTACACACAAGGTAAGAGCATCCTGACTGCTGTTAGGTATTAGGATGAAAGCTTTGGTCCCCTTGTCAGATCATTTGCTGGTGTAGTGGGTCCTCGGTTTTTTCTGGTATGTGACAATGTCTGGCCTGATGTGGCGAGAGCATGCAAGCAGTCCCTGGAGGATGAAAGAATTGATACCACTGACTGGCTGACTCAGATCCAATAAAAAAAATCTCCTGAACATTATGTTTTGGTCCATTTGATGCTGCAACCCAATATCATGGCAAAACGTGTAATAGACACAGCGTGTCCACTGGGTCCATTTAACCCAGTAATGTCTGTTTAAATTCTTTCCCATGATTATTTTCATGTTGGCTTAAAATAAAATACCTCTCTCTGCTGTTACTGCAGATTACTGCAACTTATTCTAAATTCTCCCAGGACGCCATCCGTCATCTAGGAGCATACCCTGAGAGTGTCAGACATGCATCCATGCCTTTAGTCATGCCATGCATACATGGCGGTCATACATCATACTCACTTTTGAGTTGCTGCAATGAAATTTCAACAGATTGCCTCATAATTCTTTTACTATGGATTTTTGAGATGTCTTTGAAATCAGCCCTCTGTAAGTTGATCATTTTAATTTCCATTAAACGATGCACCATCCTTTTGTTCCTAATACAATACCTAGTCCATGTCAGTATAGATTTCCAGCATGAATTTTGTTTCCATTAAGATCTGATCAGTTGTCAAGGTGTTCCTTCAATTAATTTTTTGACTAATGTTTTTGTCAAATTATAGACCTAATATTAGTCTCACATACCTGCGGCTAATAGAATTCATAATCTTCAACTTCAATCTGTTTCAGCATACACCAATTATATGTTTGTAAAGGACCGTGACCCGAAACACTGCACACACACCAGCCAGCTTCTCAGCTGACACCACACTCCTCCTCCTTTTGTGTCCGTCCTCACTACATGAAGGGAGAAACCTTGTTAGGTTAATTATTTCCACCTGTCCCTCCAGAGGAAATCAGCCACAGCCATCTGTGCCCCCGGCCTATGGACCACCTTAAATTTAAAGGGCTGAAAAGCCAGATACCACTGGGTGATCCAGGCGTTGGCATCCTTCATGCGGTGGAGCCACTTCAGCGGGGCATGGTCCATGCAGAGGGTAAATGAACATTCCAGGAGGTAATAATGAAGGCAGTTGACCGCCCAGCGGATAGCCAGGCACTCCGTCTCCACTGTACTGTATCTTCTCTCCCGCTCGGTCAGCTTTCAGCTGATGTGGAGGATCGGGTAGTCAACCCCCCTGACCTGCTGGAACAAACCTGCTCCCAGTCCTTTTTTCACACCGCCTGGCATGGCCCTGTGCACTGGACATGACCTGGAGCCTTCCAGGTGAGATCAGTCAAAGGGCTGGTCAGGTCCCCAAACCCAGGCACAAACTGGCGCTAATAACCCGCCAGCCCCAAGAACAGTCTCACCTATTTGGTCTTGGGGCATGGGCAGGATGCGATCGCTGCTGTTTTCTCCACCTGTGGACGCACCGGCCAACCCCCAAGTGGTACCCCAGATGCCATACCTCCCTCCCCACACTTCTTTAGGTTGGCTGGGAGCCCCGTCTGCCTCAGGAACTCCAGGACCTTGGCCACCCACTGCACATGCTCCGCCCTGGTGTCACTATGGATGATAATGTAAACCGGATAGGTTTGTCTACTAGAGTAGTAATGAGTGTGGCGTGTAATAAAGACCACAGACCAGAAAATAAGTTTGAACTTGGCTTATTATTTTGAAAAAACAGAGAATAGACAGTTGACACACATTACATTAAACACTCAACACCACATTTGAGGGATACAAGATATTTTCTTTCCCTTTTTTAGTTCAGTAATTTCTGTTAATTTATCCTATTTATCTCAAAACCTTTTATTTGGGTTTAAAGGGATGTTATTTTCAACCTAGGTTATTGTTTTATATATTCCAAGTTCTCAAGTTGATCCTTTAATCTAATTGAGTTAACACTGTGTTATGTTAAATCAAGTCTAGTTCTTTACGCCAAGATTTAATTGTATTTTGGTCTAGTTCACCTTTAGATTTCAAATATTTCTTATTTTGTTATTTTCAACAAAATGATTTACATTTCTATTAACACCATTACAGCATTAAACATGTAAGGTTGACAGAAAACAAAAAATAAATTACAAAAGCAAAACTGAAAACAATTCAGCAAAAGGCTGAGCAACCCCTTAAACAACAAACATACTTTGAAAAAAGAAAGAAAAGTTGTCTCTGTGTCCTCTAACTATTACTCCCGGAATTACTCTGAATGGTTATCCGGTACTCTGAGAGTCCACTGTTCTTTTGCAGAGGTGTATGGATTAATCCTACCAGTTTTTTTTCTTTAACGAAGAACGCAGCGTCCGGCCGGGGCCGTCCCTTTCCTTTTTCAGCTCTGCACAGTTCAATGGGTCCGTTGGTCGCCATCTTGTTTCTTGCTCAGCGAATCAAACTCCGATCTTAGCTCAGCATTTGCCGATCCAAACCTTAATGGCCAAGTCCCATTCAGTTATGTTCACAACGTCACCAAAGTAAGGACAGGTTGGAAAACAAAAATACATTCTCCAGAGTACAAAGATGGCTTTTTGTGGACTTCTGGTGTGCTTCCTTTTTAATATTTTTCCACTTATTTAGGAGCAGCTCTGCAAGGACTGTCTGCATTTCTCCCTCTACAGCGTCAAAAAACAGGAACCACCCGGTTGGGTGCGGCTGGTCACAGGAGGCACGCTGCAGCGTGCCCTTTCACAATAAGAGTCTGAACACATATTTTAGCTATTTTACCTGAATTAACATAAAACACCATGAATTAACAAGTTTATTTTTTTTTTTTTATAATCTATATATTGACTATTTATCCCCTGTAATATATTTCTTATGGCTGTTTTTACTAACAGGCTTTTATTTAGTGACAGCTAGGTTAACCAGGGTTACACCCTCCCCTCTAAAATGTATGCAAGTCCCTTTGCATAATGCATAGATCAGGCTACCTGAATATCATGGATTTCGATCTTTTCACTCAAGCTTTGGGACAAGGATTTAGCTATGCCAAAAGAGGGTTGCCTAATTGAGGGTAAGTTATGTGCTTTGGCTTTTGTTCGGTTTGCCGTAGCCACCCTCCGCTGTTCTCTAGAAACTTATCCTTATTGAACGAAAACAAGACAGACAGCGATCGATCTTTTTCTGGACTTGCAAGCAAGGGAAGCTTCCCGTTGGATTCACAAAACCACTGCTTCTCGAACCCAACGTGAAAAGACTTCAACGTCACCTCCCTTCTGCCATCCTTTTATTCAGTCACACAGAACACCCCAGGGGAAACCCCCTGTGGTGTGTCATAAAGGTTTCAAACACTCTGTATGTGTGTGTGTTTGTGGGCGGGTGTGATTGTGTGTGTCAGTATGCATATGTGACTGTGTGTGTGTGTAAGACCCCAAATGATCATGTCATAAAACTCCCCTGCAACAGGATGTCAGGAAGCTAACATTTGTCTTATCTTACGTGAAACAACAGTCTCCAAAGTTTACAACCTTCCTTCAAGCATTTGGTGTGGCAAAGGAATGTCTTTGTTCTTACAGTCAAACTAAAGTCTCACAGTTTCATATATGCAGCAACAATCACAATAATGACAACATTAAAGTATTTACTCTAACAGCTTTGTTGTCTCTCGGGATGGCTGATTGCTCTGCTTCAGGGCCAGTTTTTTCAGTTTCATCGTTTACAGGTTCAGTTCCATTCACCTTTGTGAATTTGAATTGCTTCCTCATCATCAGTTTCCGTTAAATCCGATACATTGTCCATTTCATGTTGTTGAGTTACTTGAGGTCCTTCCATTGCAGGTTCAGGCAAGTTTTCCATTTCAGGTGGTTTCTCCATTTCAGGTATTTTGTCATTTTCATGTAATTCTCCCATATCCGGTAGGTTTCCATAATCAGGTAAGTTCACAGTTTCCATAGTGTCCATATGTTCTTGAGCAATATCAGGCACTTTCACATGTTCTGAGACTTGAGAATTGTCCGATTTGGGTTGTTCATTAGTATGGTTTGACTTAGCCTTTGAAGGAAGGACTACTTTGTATTCTTCAATTGACCTTGAGATTTCTTTGAGAGGAGGTGGAAGATAAGAGAGCAATTATCCTCTTCCCCAGAGTGGTATTCAAGTTCAGTTTCATCAGGATTCATCAGTTGTTTTTTGGTAACCATTTGGTAGCTCTCCTGAAGGTGAGATTTGAGGGCTTTAACATACTATGAGTGAGATTGCTGCTGGTGATGGTTCAGGGGGACATTGAAGGCAAGACCAATTGGCAACCGAGTCTGCCAATGACTTGTACGGCGTAAACCCTGTACTCTCATGTTTGGTGCAGTCATACCCATGGACGAGTGGCTTAACAAAGTCACACCAATATTTCTTGTCTACGTCTTTGAGTGTACCTAACATGTTTAGCAGGGTTCTATTAAACCTCTCCACAGGGTTTCCCCTGGGATGGTAGGGTGAATTTCTGACCTTTTGAATCCCAGCTAGGTCGCATAACTCTTTGATAGCCTTTGACTAAAAATCTGCCCCCTGGTCGCCATGCAATTTCTCGAGAAAACCGTAGTGGATTATAAAATTTTCCCACAGGGCCTTGGCTACAGTTTTAGCCTTTTGATTCGGAGTAGTCATTGCTATAGCATACTTTGTAAAGAAATCTGTATTAACATCTTTAGTGTTGCTACAATCTGGTTCAATTGTCAAGAAATCAATACACACTAACTCTAAAGGTCTGGTGACTGGAATGTTTACTAGGGGGGCCGCCCTCTCTGGCAGAGTCTTTCTGCAAACACACCTGCTACAGCTTTTGATCTTTTGCTCTATGGCTGAGGCCATTTTTGGCCAGAAAAATCAGGTTCTGGCTAAGTCAAGGGTCTGGTCAAGACCGAAATGACCCGTGTTATTGTGAAGTCTTTTGCACACCATATGTCTTAGACCGTCAGGAAGAACCAGCTGGTACTGGGTGTCTTCACCTACTTTCCTTTTTCTGTACAAAATCCCATTCTGCAACTCAAGTTTGTTTAGCTCATGAGGAGGATGCTAAGTTGTGAGATCTCATTGCATGATTGCATGATCTTATGTTCTCACTGATAGCAGGGACGCTTGTTTGACTTTGTCTTAACTCTTCTTCTGACAAGCTTGGAATGACAGGAAAAGCATCACACCAGTCGAAACTGTCGGGGACAGCATTAATGGACATAGACAGGGATGTTACAAGTGGGCAGGCAAGAGCATGGTCTGTGCCATGAGACTGGAGGACTAGGTGTTTTTCACAGATTGCACTGACAGCGTGAGTGGGAACGTGAGTAAAAGGGTTGGTGCCAGGCAAGTGGTGTTGCACAAACTGACGGATCTGCTCCTGTTCCTTCAGGGCGACAAGGTCATTTAATGGCTCGAGTTGCGGATGACGAGATAGGCCATCTGCATCCATGTTTTGTTTGCCTGCCCTATACCTAAGTTGGAACTCGAAAGAGGACAGGGCGGACAACCAGCGATAGCTCGTCACGTCTAACTTAGCGGTGGTCAAAACGTACGTTAGAGTGTTACTGTAAGTTATTACTGTGAAAGGACGGCCATATATGTAATCGCAAAACTTTTCCGTTACAGCCCATCTGAGGGCAAGAAACTGAAGCTTATGAGCAAGATAACGGCTTTCGCTTTTTGATAGTCCTCTACTTGCATATGCGATTACTCGCAACTCTCCCTTGATAAAGAGCTGCCCCTAACCCGGTTGTGCTTGCATCGGTGTGTAATACAGAAGGCAACTTGGGGTCGGCAAAGCCTAAAATTGGGGCAGAAGTCAGTTTGTCTATAATCGCCTCAAACGCTTTCTGACAACTCTCTGTCCATCTCTCCCCTAAAGGAGCTTTTGGCTGAAAGTATTGGACATAATTGGGCTTAGAGCGGGGTCTGTGTTTGAAGGGGGTTTCATCACTCAATTTAATTTGGTGTTTTACTTTGTTAGTGCAACCAAAGTCTGTATCATGTAGTGCGAAAAAGTCAGACAATGCATTTAACTTTTGTGTAATTCGTTCTTTCCATTCAGCAGGGACTGGAGAGTCAGCAAAGTTAAGATTAAGCAAAGCAGGGTTTAAACTGGGAGTCTGTTTGGACTGCTCTGTGATCTGATTGTTCGGTATGATCTCTTGCATAGCATGCATTTCATCAATGACACTTTTCGCAGGGATAGCTATGTCATGCTTACTTTCATTTTGCAGGACCACTGGAAGCATTTGTGAGGGTTACTCAGGAAAGGTAAGTAGACAGTTGGTGACCAAGACACCACCTGACAAGGAGAATGTAGAGGGGGTCTCGACTACTAACCACCTGTCTGAGTATCCGCTTTTTATGTGGACTACACCCTCTAAGACTCGACTTTGACCTGCAGGGATGACTTCAGGCTCCTTCCCTGACAGAGTGACAAGACCAAGGCTGTTGTTCTCTTTTTGCTTGTGTCTTTGTTGTAACATGCTCAGCACTACTCTATAACCGCAGAGCAGGGTACTGAGGTCTGTGTCAGCCAAGGAGAGGCTTTCAAAGACAAGGTCAAGAGTGTTAGTGCCAATTAAGAGAGAAGACTGAACACTGGAGCGTGTGTCTGGAACAATTAATACAAGAGAAGACAGGGTAAGTTCAGTACCAAAGCAGTTCTTTGGAAAGGTAATGTCGACACCAATATAGCCTGAATATGGAACATTCTGACCATTTGCAGCTTCGACTTCCAGCAGGTCTTGTATTGGATGGATCTCAAGGTCTGCAAGATTGTTTTCATAAAACGACCGGGACACTGTGGTCACTTGCAATCTGCTATCAAGAAGGCAGTTGCAAGCTTGATCATTGATTTTTACTTTAGCAGTGTACTTAGCTTCAATCAGACCTTTGGGTAGTTTCACAGTGGCTGATTTATTGTTTGAGAATTGTTTTTTTGGTTTATGTGAAGATTCAATGGGACTGGTTTTATCCGTAGCACCCATTTGTCCCGCAATGATTGCTTTCTTTAGTTTAAAGGCTGTGTTTGATTGTTTTGTCTATCCCACAGTAAATGTGGGAACAGTTTTTCTTTCAACTGTTTCCTTTTGTCAACGACTAAGGATGGGTTTGGATCATTTGGGCACACAGAGGCAATATGCCTGTCTTCGCCGCACTGGTATCCAGGCTTGGGCCTACCCTTTGCAGCTTGGGGTGTCAAGGGGGTTTGCCCTGGTACTTTAGAGTTGGTCTTAGCATTAGTTTTTGGTGGATTACACTTTTTCCTTGGAGGGTTCAGGGTTAATGTTGCGAAATGGCTTTGAAGCTGTCTGATTTGTGCTTTTAGTTCTGTGATCGGCTCTTTTTGAGCATCTACTGGTGGGTCTATTCTCTGAGGTTTCAATGTTGTCAGTTGACTTTGCAGCGCAGTTATTTGCGTTCTCATTTCAGTGAGATCTTTTGCATGGTGAGCGCAGAGGAGTCAGCATTTGCAGCAATAGAGTTAGAGGCTACTTTTGGTCTGGTGGCAGCAAAATGTTTTTTCATTCAGCTTTCTTTTGCAGTATACTTGTCCTCTTCTACTCTCAACTGTAGCAGCAGCTCAGTGAGAGGAGGTGGTGAGGGGGGTTTATCTTTTTTTCTTTCGAGCTGAAGATCTGTTAACAAGGCATTATTCCAACAACCCTGACAGAATTGACGCAGAAGGTGTCGGTCTGCTTCACCAGCTACAACACCACCTCTTCTCAGAGCTTTTGAGAGTGCTGTTTGCAAGTAATGGAGGTAGTGTGAAGGCTTTTCTCCTGCATCTTGTAATGTGTTAAGAAATTTGGCGAAAAGCTCATCGCCATCTTCCACAGTGCCAAAAGCTGAATGGAGTAGTTCAAGGTAAACTGAAGGCAAGGCTTCAGGGCCCAGAGGTTTTACTACATTGGTAGCAGGTGGTACAAGACGGTCTCTGCGAGCGTTGCAAGTCAGACAGATTGGGATCTTGAGGTATGAGCTCTACACTGTGACGCCATGTATCAAAGTCTACCTCATGACTAGGACAGGGTAATTTGCCTGAAAAATTTATGAGGCGGGAGGAGGCTTTCACTGATGAGACAAGAGCTTCATTTCGCACTATGTGCTCCACTACAACTTTTTGCACCTCAGGGTGTGTTATAAAGCTCTGTGGAATGGTAGTTTGTTGAGCTGGTTGTGTCTGGTTGACTGACTCAGAATCGCTGATGCATACGTTGGCTTTGATCGGTTCTGAAGTTTCACTTTGGATAGGTTGATCATTCGCTTGTACTTGGATTGTTGGTTCACTTTGTGTGTCTGGGGTAGGAGTTGCTGTGCTGTGTGTGACATTGAGAAAGGTGTTCATGCAGAACAGATTCAAAAGATTTGCCACTAAGTCTAGCAATGTTTTGCAGTTCACTGAAAAAACTGTTGGTGGCGCTGTTGGTAACAGCTGTGATGTACTCATGTGACAGGGCTCTTATCTGATAAATGACTTCATTCGGACACTCAAGGGTGTAGGGTAGTAAGGGTTTCACGTGTTAACAGAGCAGCTCCACTCATACTCCACAATAGCATTTTTGTGGTAAGGAGACTTGGGATTATCTATTTTAAGGGTTCTCGCTGTTTGACCATATCTGTTTAAAAAGTCTTTTACAGCTTCATCAGTGTCTGTGCCTGTAATCCAAATAACGATAACTGAGTTTGGGATTTTAACACTCTCTCTGTCAACTGTTTCCATTTTGCCGGACTTTTGAGGTCTGGGTCAGGAAAACAAGTTTGGGGGATCAATTACTACTCCTGGCTGGCTCGCCACTTCTGTGACACGTTACAGTACACTCGGACCAGTTAGGTTCGTCTACTAGAGTAGTAATACGTGTGGCGTGTAATAAAGACCACAGACCAGAAAATAAGTTTGAACTGCTTTTGAAAAAACAGAGAATAGACAGTTGACACACATTACATTAAACACTCAACACCACATTTGAGGGATACAAGATATTTTCTTTCCCTTTGATTGGTGGCTGCCCACTTTACTGTCAACCTCTGTTATTGCTGTGGTCCGCAGATTGTTTTGCTCTGCATTACTCTGGCTTGTTTTCTATTGCCTTTTGTGTTGTTGTCATTTCCCTTTGCTTTTTCCAACAGGTGATCCAGTGAATGTTTTTTTGTTGTTTCTTTCTCTCGCTGTCCCTCTTCCCCTCTGTTTTTCTCTCCCTCACTCCCCTTCTTTCTCTCTCTCCTTTTCCTAAATAATAATAACAAAGGTCAATCAAATGGATCACTATGGCAAAGCCGCGATGGTCCTTTTGGTAGAATAAATCCGTTGGGCATCCTTCCAGACCTTCAGACAATAATTCTGATAGATAAAGATCCAAACGGGATAAAATAAAAAAAATAAAATAAATCATTTTATTTTATGCTTAAGGTTGTTGCACCAGGCTAATTTATCATCACAAGTGGAGAAGTCTGTGACAGAGGAGTCAGGAGAGCAGCAGAGAGAGATGCAAGAGCAGGAGAGAGAGATGGAGCAAGAGAGTGAAAGAAAAGAGCAGGAGAGAGAGATGGAGCAAGAGAGAGAAAGAAAAGAGCAGGAGAGAGATGCAAGAACAGGAGAGAGAGAGATCCAGCACGAGAGAGAGTTGGAAGCGCAGGAAAGAGAGAGCCAGGGCATAGATTACTTTGCTCGCCCTGAACCTGCCATATTACAGGCCTTCTTAGATTACCACCCACAGCAGAACACCAGCAGTGCAGTTGTAATGAGGGTGTTCAGCTGAAAAGATGGCACCAACAGGAAGTGGCTTATTTATTGCAAAGAACGCCATTTATTGTTCTGATTTGTGTATCTGGCCTTTGCAAGGCAGACTGACACCAGCACATTTATTACTCTACCAAGCAGTCTTTTTGTTTCCGCTATGTACTGTTTAAAATCCAGAATAGGGAGGATGGTGTAGGTTTAAGTTTATTAGATTGATACATATATACAAACAAGGCAGTGTGCATCAAAGCGGTTGTTTTCATTCAAAGGCTTTATGGCTTTTCCTATAATGCCTGGTGGGCTGGTCTCTAGTCAAAATGCCCGGGACAATTTTTTAGTCCCATTCCAGCCCTGCTTATTATGTTACCATAACATTGTTAAAAAAAAAACCAAAGACTTGAAAGGACTTGAAATTCAAAGTTTCAGACTTGGGACTGACTTGAGGGTTGTCCGTCTTGACTTGACACTTGACACTGACTTGCCTTGACTTTACTTGAGACTTGACTCTGACTTGAGGATAAAGACTCGAGACTTACTTGAGACTTGCAAAACAGTGACTTGGTCCCACCTCTGCTAGTTCACCTTTAGATTTCAACCATTTCTTATTTTGTTTAACCCAACAAAATGATTTACATTTCTATTAACACCATTACATCATTAAACATGTAAGGTTGACAGAAAACAAAAAATAAATTACAAAAGCAAAAATGAAAACAATTCAGCAAAAGGCTGAACAACCCGTTAAACAACAAACAAACTTACAAAAATAAAATAAA
>VURO01030139.1:0-11571 GCA_015108175.1 Pelvicachromis taeniatus | reverse complement strand
AACTACAATGTCTTGCATGTGGATTTATTAATATCTAACAGATTCAATTCAATTCAATTTTATTTATATAGCGCCAAATCACAACAACAGTTGCCTCAAGGCACTTTACATTGTAAGGTAGACCCTACAATAATACATACAGTGAAAAATCCAACAATCATATGACCCCCTATGAGCAAGCACTTTGGCGACAGTGGGAAGGAAAAACTCCCTTTTAACAGGAAGAAACCTCCGGCAGAACCAGGCTCAGGGAGGAGTGGCCATCTGCTGCGACCGGTTGGGGTGAAAGAAGGAAGATAGGATAAAAGACATGCTGTGGAAGAGAGACAGAGATTAATAACAAGTATGGTTGAATGCAGGGAGATCTATTAACACATGGTGAATGAGAAAGGTGACTGAAAAGGAAAAACTCAATAAATCAAGGGGGTCCCCCAGCAGTCTGAACCTATTGCAGCATAACTAAGGGAGGATTCAGCCCTAACTATATGCTTTAGCAAAAAGGAAAGTTTTAAGCCTAATCTTAAAAGTAGAGATAGTGTCTGTCTCCCGAATCCAAACTGGAAGCTGGTTCCATCAAGGTGTTACTGCTACAGGTGGTTGAACAAGCTGTTGAATCATAGGCTGTACTTATTTTGTCACAGGAATGTATTTCTACTGTACACTTTAGCATTTTCAAAGGGGTTTAACTGAAACATTAGATGTAGGGAAATCCTTTTGTCACTCAGGATTACAGAGTGTGTAAACCTTTATCTAAATGTGAAGATGATCCTCGTTTCTTTGAGACAGCTTTTATATGGACCAATGTCATTTTTCTTTGTCTTTATTGGTTCTTAAAGCAAAGAGAAACCGTATGACGTCATCACCCATAAGCACTATAGTCATACTATAGAGACAACAGTGATCATTTGTTTGTGCACAGAATAGACAGTTTTTATAAAAATTGTTGAATTGCATTCTGTTCTGCTCCGTTAACTTTGCTTTTCCTTCAGCCTTGAACGCCTAGTGTTTTGTGCCAGGATTTAATGATGACGTTCGCTTTACATCAGTGTCAGCTGTCAGCTGGGTATCCCTGCAGTGTGTTTGCTCATTTTTATTAATCTAATGTGAATCCCAGGCACATCATACAGAAACTCTTTGGGCTTTTGTCCCCCCCTCGAGAGCTGACAGAAAGCCCTGTTCAGAGACCAAGGACTAAAATAATATTAATAGTGACATGTCCTCACAGCGATCATTTTACCTACTCTTCCTACTGTCTCTCGCACTAAATAGCCCAAATTTTTATTTCAGTTAGTGGTTACAGCCACTGTATTGTTGAGCTACGTGTTTGGACAGATGATGATGATTCACTGAAAAACAAAAAGTCTGATGAAATCTTGTTCTTCTCCTTGTAGCCCCAACAGGAAAATCTCCAGCACTGCTTTTGGAAGGTAGGCTTTTCACCTTGGCGTTTGTATCCACATGCATGTGCTTCTGTGCGTTACAGGCAAGGTCACTCACTTGTTCTCTGCGTGTTTATGCATTATACAGGCCGCCCTACACGTGCTTGTTTAGTTTTGTTGACATAGTGACGTACACACAGAGCAAGATTATCAACTAGGGCTTCCTTATCTCTCGGCTGTCCTATCACTACACACTAAATAGGTTAATTACTAACTAGTTATTCAAAGAATAACTTTTGTTTTTGTCTCAGAGCTGAGGAAATAAGTTTGACATCAACTTTTTTTAGTGGCTGGAATGGCCCATTACATGGACTGTTGGTCTGTAGTGGGTGAGATGTTTTGCATCTAGGCTTTTGTCCTATTTTCAGCCACAGAAATTGAGTTATAGTGACAGAGTGAAAATGGCCTGTCGGGCCTGATCTATGTATTCAATATAAGGCTTGGCTGTCTCCCTGTTCTTTTTTACTTTCTCCTTTGTTTGATTTGATGGCTGCTTCCACTTTATGTCTCTCTTTAACTGCTCTTCTGCCCTTTCTCCCTTTTCTCTTTTTGTTTCCTCTCCTCTCTGTTGCTAATCTCAGTAATGGGCAAGCAGCTTGTCGTTCCCACGTTATTCCATCAGTTTAAAATGGGGAATCTAAAACTAGATTATGGCATAAATATCACAGCCAGATGTACACACACCTGTGTGGGTGTGAGTGCGAGGATGCTTATTTTAATCCTGCTGGCAGCAGCTTCTTTTCTTTGGCACTGTCCTTTTTTTTTAGTCCTACATTTGGGTTACCTTGCAGCAGCTTCGCTGCAGAAAGATAAACACCCAGAACCGGTCATTGCTTGGATCTATTCCCAGCATATTCTCTCAGCTGTGTATCTGTGTGTTCGAGCAGGCAGCTGCTCCACAACAGCAACCTGAGCAGCAGTAACGGCAGCACAGAGGACCTTTTCCGAGACAGCATCGACTCCTGTGACACAGACATCAATGAGAAGGTATGACTTTATGTTTCCTTCTGTGTTAGTTTGCTTCATGTGTCGATACGTACGATTGCGCTTTTATAAACAAAAGCAGGCTGCTCATCGGATGCGATCGTGTCAGATCTAGTATTTTCAGTGGAAATGAAAAATGAGATACTAAACACTCACCTCCAGCATGTCAAAAATGCTACAGATTAATATGATGATATACATTGACTAATTTCCGTCAGTTCTTACATTTGCAAATTCAAGTTAAAAAGAAAGAAACAAGTTGCTAAGTGGCATTGTGTAAAGATTATGAATCAGTTTTCAATTACAAACTCGCCCTACTTACTTTATTACCTAATTTAAATTGTTTATTTTGATGAGGGATATTTTTATGTTTTTCCTGCTGGCCAGCTATGCAAAAATCTTAATTTTTTGAATAGGATTGCAACATTTAATTTAGTTTCCTGGTGTAATTTCACAGTTTGTTTATCTCTCAGGTCACTTCTCTTGAGAAGAAGGTAGCAGAACTGGAGAATGAGATCCTGCTGAACAGTGACCTCAAGTCCAAACTGAAGCAGGAGAACACGCAGGTTGTGCACAGGTAGAGGACTTTGTGTCCCCGTTGCAATAGACTTATCTTAGCATAAGCATAAAATTATGTAACATGCATATCATTTGTACATGCACATCTCTCCAATGACAACACTCTACGTACTCATATATGCTATACTCGCTGTACATGCCAGCATACTTAAAGTGCTGCTGCATTTTCATTGCATTTGCACTTCTATATATAGACTATTCTCTTCCAGCTACATGCTAACTGCATTTCACTGGCTTTGTACCACTCCTCAACAGAGGAGAGAATCTAGTCTAATTTATAGCAGCACAAAAGAACATGAACGGCAAATAATTTTACTGAAATTACTCATGTAAAATTGCGGCAGTGATTTAGTCATTTCCAAAGTAAAACTAAGCTCGGTTTTTATGCTTTGTAAAAAGAACAAAGAAAAACATTTTGTTTGATGCATTCATCATCCTCATCATCAGGGTTCATGAGCTGGAGGAGCAGCTGAAAGACCAAGAGACCCGAGCAGAGCAAAACGTGCAGGAGGGCCTGAGACGCCACAGAGAGGCTTACAGCAAGCTGGAGAGAGACAAGAACACACAGATAGAGCTGCTGAGCAACCGGTGAGAAACACACAATTTACCGAGCACATTTCCCAATTATTAGTGCATTGTCTTTTTTTAATCTAAATATGTGAAACTCATTACAGTTTGATAACAATCTGAGAGAATTAGACACCGTCCACATCCTGGATAATGATGTTTATGTCCTTGCTCGCTTAAGAAAACAAATGCAGAATGGAGAACTAAATGCTTAACAGCTCCGAGAGTCCTCCCGGGGTTTTAGTCATCTGCCTCTGGACATCAACAGCATATACTGTGGTACTTTACCCAAAACAGTGCCTTAGCTGACTACGTGCCACACTATATAAATGCTGACCTACTGGATTTTGTGTCTGTAGAGTTAAGCAGCTGGAGGAGGAGACTAGTGAGATGTCCCTTAACATGAACCGACTCAAGTCGCAGACGGAGAAGCTGGATGAGGTAAGTGTTACTTACATTTCCTGCTATATTTCCTTTGTTGCTCTTTTAACCTTTTAAAGCTAAATGTGTTATAGTTATTAAATGTGTTTTGGTGAGTTTTTGACACTTTTACACCAACAGTTATTTTTTTTTTCTTCTGAAAAACCAAAATATATTGCACAATACATTTTTAATGAGTAAATTGCAAGAAAAATGCCTGATGTAGCAAATCTGGTACATGTTAAAACTCATATAATATATAAATAAATTAATATTTAATTGGCTGGTTTGTTTGTTTTTTTGTCAGAAGGTTCACTAAACACTCCATTTTCATAAAAAATCGAATCAATCTATTTCATGGCTCGGTTATTAAAGGGTTAAGTCGTTTTCCGTCATTGGTTTCGTGTGTGTGAAACTCTCCAGTTTAGTGTATTCCTCTTGCAAACATGCAGAGTTTTCTCATTTCTGTCCACACTTGTGAGCACAGCGACAACTCCTACAACATTCACAAAGCCAATGAGACACCAGTAATTATACCTATAGAGATCGCCTCTTAATTTTGACCCACACCTCATTTATGAACTTGTATGTATGCAAATGACACCAAACCTGCGTACAAAATGTTGTCCAAGCAATTTGTCACAGAATATGAATGTTAACTTTGTCTTTGTGTTAAAACCTATTTGCTCAAAAGAAATGCACTTCCAAGACCCTGAGTACCAAAAACACAGATAAATATAAGAAAACCAAGTTCAAACTATAACTTTGTGTTTCTATGTCTATCTTTAGGAGAAGCAAAGGATGACAGATAAGCTGGAGGATACCAGCCTGCGCCTGAAGGATGAGATGGATCTTTACAAGAAAATGATGGACAAACTGAGACAAAATCGACATCAGTTCCAGAAAGAAAAGGATGCCATGCAGGAGGTAGGAGGAAGCATTTTATGTAACCAGACACACACACAGCAAGGTGTGATTGTTTGTTAAGTTGCTCATTCAGTTTTTGTGTAACACGTCTCTCCCTGCAGTTATGTCAGCTGATACACTTACACCTACAATATACTGCCTCTGCACATTGTATAACATTTGTTCTTACTGTCTTGCGTAGCTGATAGAGGACCTGCGTCGAGAGCTGGAGCACCTGCAGGTCTTCAAGCTGGATGCAGAGCGGTCAGGCCGGAGGCCAAGCGCTTCCTCGGGGCTCTCAGACTTCAACAACAGGAGCAGGGAGGTGGAGCTGGAGCATGAGGTCAAGAGGCTCAAACAGGTACTGATGAAATGCTCTGATGGGCATGGGCAGCTCAGTGAGTATTGTAGCTACTGAGTGTGCATTAAGACTGTTTGTTATGTATGATGAACAATAAGAATATGAAACGGTACGTAAGCAGTCTAAGGATTTTCAAAAATATCTAAATGCTGTTTTGATTTGATCGTATAACCGAAAAGAGTCTGTTTACGTGAAGCTTTGCATGCATGTGGAGGTGGTAGATGCACAGAAGTGAGAAGTACAAATGAAGCTGTCACGGACTGAATGTAGCGTAATGTCTGAATATTTAACAGATTATTCATGTTTCATTTGATTAGAGTAGCGGTTCATTTACCCTGACTTCTTCTCCCTGGCTTCTTAGACTTGATTGATTCGAACTTTGAATGTGAATATTTTTGACTGATTTTATAAATTAAATATAATATAAGTTATTGGCTCATATGTATATTTTTCTACTACCAGTCACGCTGATTGATGCATTCAATACAGTTATCACCCCTAAAAATATAAATTCAGCTCATCGACGGGCAAAAAGATGTCTCATACTTTTCATGTGCACATTTTGTATTTTAACTTTTTCTGAAGCACACCTCCACAACATTTAACACCGTTAACTGACTGCCAGAGGAACATAAAGCTCCCTGCTTGTGTAAATGACGCTGTTTCTGTGGCTACAACCAAAAGATGAAAATTGAGAATATAGTGCAACAGACTACATTCAGCCAGAAGACATTGTTGTGCATTGTAACTATTGCGATCCCCGATGTAATGTGCCGATCTTTTAACCATTAAAGAGAAGTTCAGCGTTGCTAAATGCAGTGCTAGCTTCAGAGGACATGTGATCTTTGTCTTTTCTTAGAACTGTGTGTCTGACATTTGCTTCTAGACGTTTGCCTGCTACAGTTACAGAGGCAGATCTTATTGTTGCCGTCCTGTTAAGTGGCCAGACCTGTTGTAAAGCAAACATTAGAGATAAGCAAGTAGATAAAAGTGTGTTTTTCAGATGTCCTCTCTGATAAGATGCGTAAAAGCAGTCGTGTGGAAGCTTTTGTGTGACTTTTTATCATGAGTTCATATGCATTAGAAATGTCACTTTGATGTTCCTAAGCCAGAAAAAGGCTCCATAAAAAGTTATCAAACCCACGTGGCCTTGAGGTAACTTTTAAATGACACTGTGGGCCAGAACTGCTGATTTACTTTGTGTGCATTTTATCAGTGACTTAACATGATATGGTCCATGTTCTCCAAGTTTGGCTCCAAGCCATTGAGCCAAACTTGTCGCACCAAGTGCAAGCAAGCAAGAAAAGGAGTAACAGCAGTACGGTAGTTTCATTCTGCCTTCATGTCCTGTCTTTCTCTAAATCTGCTCCTCCCAGCAGAGTCACCAGCACATCTTTTGAACTTGGACAAGTAATAAAACTGTCTGTGTTTTATTTTTTATCACACCCTCTATTCACCCACCAGAAGGATGAGTTCACTCTCTTATGCTTGCCTGTGCACCTTTTTGTAAATGTCTGTGTGTGTCCAGCGATTTGTGTCCCAGGACTTTCTTCCCCCTGAATTCCAGCACCTGGTGTTGACTGGGGCTCGGCTCCGTCCCGGTCTGATGGTAAAATTGCTTCCATGACCTCTGACCTATCGATTAACCACTAATCACGACAATGGAGTAGAGTGAAGTCGTCCATGCTGACCGGGCGCTGCAATTCCCTCACTAATGTTTAAGGATAGACTTAAGGGGAACGCAAACTGACCTCTCGTCAGCAGTTTATGGCAACTTAATCGTGGAGCTTTCATAACACAGCAGAAAAAGCAGGGGAAGAGTTTGTTCTGTAACACGCATAACCCATGTTACATCTCGTAGGTGCTGCAAACATAGACATGCATTGCTGAGTTTGCTGCTACCAACCGCAGTGTTTTGTCAAATGGGTTGAGTGTGGCTTGAGTAGTGGTCTTTTCTTCTTTTTTTTAAAAGTCATTTTAATGCACTTTTACAGCCTAGTAACGTGTCTTTTCCTTTCTCGCTCTATGTTCTCCACCTCCTCCCCTGATTTTGCATTTTAGGAGAACCAGAAGCTTAGAGAACAGAACGAGGACCTAAATGGTCAGATCATCAGCCTCAGCCTGCATGAAGCCAAGAATCTGTTTGCCACACAGACCAAGGCTCAGTCTCTAGCTGCTGAGATTGAAAATGCCTCCAGAGACCAGGTAAAATCAGGACGTTGTGCAGACTTGTAACAAAAAACATGAACACCCCTGTGGCTACAATGTGACTTTTGAATATTCTCAGTGCTTACAGGTTCCTTAGTTACAGTGAGAAATGTGTTTTTCAGGTATATCACAGCAGTGCGATGTTCCGCATCTACCTCTGTTTTACAATTGAATATATATCTGCATAATGAGGAGAGCAATACTATGAGTTATCGTACTTCTGAGTAGTTTTATTAATTTTATTTTCATTCCTTGTTTTCAGATGAGTTCAGTGCATTAGTTAGGCTTTTTTTCAACAGTGGCATTACTTTTTTCAAGTTATCTTTTGTTGGTTAAAAGTTTTTTGTTTGTTTTTTATTATTATTATTATACAGTCACCAGCCACTTTATTAGGTATACCTTGCTAGTATGAATTTGAAATTGCCTTGATTCTTCATGGCACAGATTCTACAAGGTGACAGAAACATTCCTCAGATTTCGGTCCATGTTGAAATAATAGCGTCACAGAGTTGATGCAGGTTTTTCGCATGTCCCTCAAGTTGCTCAAATGGATGCAGATCTGGTAACTGTGGTGGCCATTTGAGTACAGTGATCTCATTGTCATGTAACTGAATCAAATAACATTTTTTTTAAATGAATAACTTATATACTACATATTTCTCCCTAGTTAATGGAAGCCCTGAAGGAGCAAGAGGAGATCAATTTACGTCTGCGACAGTACATGGACAAAATCATCCTGAACATCCTGGACCACAACCCCTCTATTCTGGAGATAAAGAACTAGCAGTGACTCAACTGGAATGAGCGGCGTTCCTGATCTCAGGAGAGTGAGGGTCATTCCAGTTGTTTGATCAGAGCAGGGTGACCTGAGTTGGGGGGGAAACTGTACAGGAAAGCAGAGCCAGTCCTACGTAAACAGACCTACATCGCCCCCTGCTGTTTGTGCCAAGAAGAGCATCTCTTCCAGATGGTAGACGGGGATTCTGTGTTGAACAAAAGGGAGTTTTCTCAGCCAGTAATTGTTCGCTGACTGGTTATGCTACTGTGACTGTTCTACTCATTTTGTCTGATTTTTATTCTCTGTCTATGCTGTGACCTGGATTTAAAGTCACAAGACTGATCCCTTGTGAAAACCCCAGGAATATTCTGTGTCACTTGATTTAGTACACTGGACATGAAAACTGGAACAATAGAGCAAATGTAAACTGCTTTATCCTGATCTAAAGCTGTTTGGTATGGTGTAGAGAGGCACAATAAGACAGCAGAGCAACTTGACAAGCAGACTTTAAATGCAGAGTGAGACAGGCACGAAGACAGGTCAAGCAACTGTTGCCAGTCTCTGAGTGCGTGTGATGACATATTTGGTCAAGTATGTGCTGAAAGAAGGTCAAGAAGCGAGGCACAAGCGGTCGGAGAGAGAAAAAGAGTGATGCCCACATTATAAATCGAAAACGATGAATTAAGGAAGTGTGTCAACCCCAAATAGTTGGGGATGTTGCATGACAGGCCAGGTATGCTACCAAAAGAGGCTTTTTGTGAAGTCGATGAAGGTACACTGAAAGTGAAATTTCGTTTTTTGTTCACTCTTGCACACGTCTTCCACGAAGCCACACTTGTGTCAATCAGTCCTATAGCAGTGAACAGTTTTCACTGAGAAGTGGCCCTTAGTCGGTACGGATGAGTAGTAGTGTTGCTTTATGGCGCCGAAGCTGCAACCAAGGAGTGTCTTCAAACTGTAACTTCCATGGCTGCTATTTGCTAGCTAAACTTGAGCTTGATTAAAAAGTCACTGTTGCTGGCAATAGACCCCAAATGATGTTGCACAGAAATAAATATAAAGATGTGAATGTACAGTGTGTGGAGGAGTGACCGGTAGCCATTGTAACATGGTTTACCGAGTCGTCTTTTCATGTTCAGCGACTTGGATACCGAATGTGAGCGTGCACAGGAGACTCACTTTTTGGTACAAAAGACTTGATTTATGGTCATATTTGCACCTACAGCAGGTTGCAGATTGTAGTTTAAGTCCCAATGACTCTGAAGCCCTCTTAAACTGTAAATATCACGAATGTACGATTCCTTATGAACTTTCTGTGTGGCCAAAAATCCGGTTTTCGATTGAAACTGGTTAATATATTTGGCAACGCGAGGACAGTATTTAGTACTGTTATATAGAGGCCATTGTTTTCAGAGGGGAAACGGTTTCAATCTCATGTATTATGTAATTATTCTAAACTTGAGTTTTGCTTCCTTGCACAAAAAAAGTTTTTTATTTCCTTTTGCATGGTCACATTTACTTCTGTCTGTGCCTTTTGAGGACATTTTTCGAGATAATCTCGCTATAAATTTACGCTGTTTTTTGGAAGGTGCGTTTTCTGTCTATGTATGACATTTTCCTGAATTGTAAATGTTGTAATTATCTAGTGATAATTTGTATTTTATGTGCCACTCACCAATCTTTTCTCAGATTGTTACTGAGAAAACACTTTTATACAGATTAATCAAAAACTAATTGTTGTTGCTTAGCTGTCCTGTTTGCAGTATAGCACAAAGGCTTTGTGATGTATGCAAGCCAGTTTGTTTTCTTTTCTTTCCTTTTTTTTTTTAATATAAACAATGAGCAATGATTTTTGAGGGGTTTTTTTTTCAAGTTTTCTGTTAGATTCAGTAAGTCCACTGATTTTCAATTGGCTTCAAAGTGGGGGGTTTTTTATATATGGTTGTTTACTGTCTTCCTAACTTAAACGGTGACTATTATAAGCAATATTAACTTATTACCAGTACCTGCTGATTTGTGTCTTGTTTTGCATCTTAAACCTTTTCACTTTTAATCTGCTTATGCCATTCTTCACGTAAAAAAAAAAAACAATTCAATGACACACTGAGCTGTAAAAACTGTCACAAACATGGCTTTTAGCTTTCTGTTATTAGGACTATCCGATTGGATGTAGTCATCTTAAATAGCAATAAAAACGGCTTTGGCAGTGATGTTGCCTCATGAAATTTCTGTTACTTTCATTTGAATTCAGTTCTTCTCGCTTGTCATGAGCTATAGTTTCTAAAACATGAAAACCCGTATTGTGCCTACAGTGTATGCTGCTGCTGTCTTAGCTGCCATTATGTACTTTGCTGTAAATAAAATTGTTTGCGCTGGCATGACAATAGTCATGTCGCCAAATGAGAATGGGTTAACTTAAAAGTTTTATTTTATGTGTTTGTGTGTATTGTGTTTTCTCATATGGGAAATCTTAAAATTCAGGCAAGATTTATAACCTTTTCAACATTTGGGGATAACTCCTTTGCATATATGTGTACATAAATCGATGTTGAATTACATTTTACAGCTACGGGATGATCAAGTATAGGCTGCACCTCACAAATTAAAGGGTCTGAATAGCAGTGGGTGGTGCTTCTGTGCTCACATGTTATAGGTGCCCTTTAAAATTGCCCCCCACCACCACCCACCCACCCCACGCACACACAGTGCAAGACTTTTCTGAAGAGGTTAGAAGCTAGCAGCATTTATTTATTTATTTTTAAACACTGGTTTCAGATGTGTTTGATAGGTTGATGTGAGGACACTGGAAAACAATCGAGCTCTTTCACACCTAGGTAAGACCTTTCTTTCGTGGATCTTGCTTTTTTTTTTTTAGCATGTGACTGCTAAGCTGGAACAGGAAATGACTTTGTTTAAATTGTTGTCAGAGATTTGTGAAAGTACAACTGTGTGAAATACCACGTATTAAGTTAAGAGTTCCCTTCATTTGATCCAAGGTGGCAAACCATTCATTTTGACCCCCAGAGGAAAAGGGAAGCGTCACATGTCCGCTTACATTTGCTTTGCTCTGTCTTTTTTAGATGATCCATAAAATAAAACATTATTTTAATAGACAAATCATATGCAAATGATAAATATTCTAATGACTTTTGCTTTTGACTAGTTACTTTGAAAACTTTTCAACTTCCTGGTCTAAATCTATCCCCTTCATAGGGATCACATTTTTCCATTTTATGTACAATTTTAAGGTATTTTTTAAGTCTAAGTGTAGTTTCAAACCATTTATTTATAAGTCACACTTAAAGTATCTCTAGAGGAATCTTCTAATG
>VURO01030136.1:28195-47265 GCA_015108175.1 Pelvicachromis taeniatus | reverse complement strand
TTACAGGTTACTGTATTTGATGCTGCGCGTTCAATTTCGTTTGCAATTGACTGAAAAATGGTGCAGGATTTGGGCTTAATTTCATACCAAACAAGCAAAATTAGGGGTGAATCCAGTATGAGATTCTAAATATAATCTACATGCTGCGTGTATTTTTCACGGGAATAACATTCACTTTGTATAGTCATGCACAACACAAAACAGGCACGTTGCTAAAAATACTTCCACCATGCTAATAAACTAGTAATGTTGCAGTGTAAATGTCAACATGCATAATGTGAAGGAATACTTGTATACAGCAACGTCGGCTGTAGCATAAGTAGAGGAACACAGGATTATGAGGATCTGAAATTTTTGGTGAGCATCCTGAGCCCAAGAATTTGAAATACTACGTTCGATTTTCTTATATGATCTACTAGGTATATCCCCCCAAAAATATCATATAATATTTAGCACTTCTCAGCTTTTCAGTCTGCAAGAGTAACTTCCAGCATAAAATAAAATGGGTATGTCAGGCAAGAGAAGGAGGCAAACGGGGGAAATAAAAAAGCCTGACCCGAGTTCATCTGCAGGTCCAAACTTGTGGGGTGGGGGATAAAAAAAAGAAATACTGTACATGACTTACCACCTTTTGCCCTGTGAGTAAGAGCAACTCAGGATAATAAAATGCCTTTTGAAAATCCATATGCCTGCTAAAGGCCAATAACACTAGCAATACAAGGAAAAACAGCCGGGGAGAAAGAAAAATGCAGTGATCTCTTAACAGCAATCTCCTTTGCTGTCAGCTTCGCATAACCCTCCATCTCACCCTTATTCACAGACAAACTGTGAAAAAAAAACTGTGCAGCTGCATTAAAAAGAAAAATCTTCCGACCACAGAAAATGCTCCATCTTGTGTATATATATGAGCTCATGAACCCTGTGATGCCTGAGAGGAGGTCTTTGTAGAGCATGGAAAAAGACACAGTGTGACTGTTGTGGCTCCAGCGCGCCGATGGAGACACACACACACGCACGCACGCACACACACACGCGGTAAACTAACTATCATTGTCACCTTGTTTAACGTATCACCGCTCCATCTATCAAAGCCGCAACAGACAGGTTAGGTTCACTGGAAGCACCTCAAAGCATGCTTCAGATATTTATGTGTGGCACTCGAGGAAAATGAAGCCATCTCACTAAACATATATCTGGTGGAGTTGACACTGCTGTTTAACTGTAAGGACTTTAAACGGAGAGTTGCTAGTGTGCTTATCTTGCCCACACAGCCCCCAGTAGGCTGGCTTATTATATAATTAAGGATTTTTTTTTTCCAGTTGAAATGGCAATCCTCATTTCCTATAACTGGTGATTTTTATTGGAGTGCAGCTCACCCCTCTCTCGGTGAAATTTTTTAATAGCGGCCGCAGCGGCTTGTGCGTTTAGCCGAAAGACTGCCAAGCGCAACGCGGGTCAAACTCCACCGTAACGCATTTTTCTGTTATTGCTGCAATAAACATCCTTTTTCCGTAATGCTAACTTTGAAAAAAATAAAATAAAATAAAGATTGGAAAGGAAAATGATCGAACGTGTGTTTGTAACAGAAACGATCAGTTATTTAAAGAATTCATATCTTTAACTCTAATCTTCTGCCCCTCGACGGGAGGAAGCATTGAAACGGTTCTGTCTGTTTGTCTGTCTGCTTGTTAGCGATCTAGCATCCACAGTTTTCAAGTTATCATCTGCAAATGTTGTGTGACGGTAGATACCAATAACAGCTCGAGCCGATTCAGTCTGAGTGAAAATTGGGATAAGGTCAAGGTCACACCAAATGTAAAAAAAAAACAACAAAAAAACAACTTTATATTATCCACAATTTTTTATGGATTGTCTTCAAATTTCACAGCAGTATACTAGGCCGCGGGGGACACGAGTCCCTAGGTTGGCTAAGCATTTGACCTTGACCTTCACTGTTAGCGCCAAGGTCAAAGTTGACCATATTGAATAATATATCTCATGAAGAAGCATGGAGAGAGCTGTACAACCCTGTTTTGTGGTAACACTACAATGTCCTACGACGACAGCCCTTACATTTGGGGGGAGTTGCCCTCTCCGGATGTTCTTGTTGACTTGTGTAATTTATAAGTCAATTACATTTTTGTATTTTGATTTAATTTGATCTACTTCAAAACACCCACTACTAAATGTATCACTGTCTCTGAATTTCACATAGGCTCAAGGTTGGCTGCGGATTTCAAATCTATTCCACAAACAACACCCACATAGATCGTGCTACGACGCAATTAAGCTACGCTGACTCACTCAGGATTTGAACATGCCCTCTCAGGTGAGACAAGCCTCAGCTTCAAGAGCTTCAACAACCCAAAGAATATTTCAGGGGCAGCAGAGACATATTCATTAGCTGCTGCTAAAGAGCTGAGGCAACATGACTTTTGACAAAAACACCTCTTTACTTTAACTGCTCCAAATCGCCTATCAAATACTATAAATCAGCACGCCACTTAGCCTCACAATCGACAGACAAGGGCGATTGATGTGTACTTGCAGCGATGGGAAGAAATCAGCTCTTTCCCTCTACTATATAGACGTGTGTCCCATCAAACAGTCCACACTGCTTAGCAAATCTATAAGAAGAAAAGCGTTTTCTCTAACAGTTAGTGCTGATGTTGCTGCCTCACGTGCACAGCTGTTATCACAAAAGCCTCCAACAATTCCTTTACAACTCCACAAAGTTACATCTCTGTAATGTGTTGTCTTTAAAAGGCTTGTCTTGTGCATTTTCTGTTGTCTGCTAGCTGTGCCAAAGGTTACACAGACAGCCTGTAGTAAATGCCAACATCTGCCGGGGGCAGCTGGCCAACACTTTAACCATTAGGGGGAAAAATCTTGCCCGCACTCATGCCCTCAGCCCAAAAAGACTGACAGGACAAATCGCTTTGCTTTCTATATATATAATATATTATATATTTTTACAGCTGTTACTGTTGGGTGGAAACACAGTAGCAGCGGTGGTTGGTTGGATGATTCTCTAGAGGCAGGAAACTACTACACCAACAACCACTGGGGTCTCATGATCTCACGACGGCATTCCACTAAGCAGGATTTCCATGAAAGAAACACTGGTGGTACGTCAAGTCAGTGCAAACACAGTCAACAGAATGCCATCGCCACAACACAAACGTGATATAAACGCTGTTATTTTAAAAGTCAGCATACATTAAAAATTACTGACTGCTCTCAAACAAAAAATATCGGGTTGAAATCATATTTAATTTATCTGCGTAGCTCGCAGTTACTGAAATCGCAACGTGAACTACATTTTACTTAATCACATCCTTGCTTTTTAACAGCTATGATTACATAAGAGAGAAGAGAACATCAGAAAAAAAGCACAGAAGAAGAAAATGTGCTTGTGTTGCAGAGTAATGGCTTTATTATGAAAAAAAAAAAAAAAAAAAAAATGTTGTCTATTAAGTGTTCAACACTGTACAGCATTTCTACCAATTTCACACACTAATAATACAGCAATCACTCTTACACTAAGAATACTTAAAGGGCTCGACTGGAAAAAAAATGGCACTCACTCCCACACTTGCTGTTCCAAATTAACATAAACCTGAGCTCTGTTAGAGTGGCCAGTGTACTCTCAGACATCATCAGTAGTTGTTTGGTTCACATGCAAATGAAGGATTACATTCTGTATATGTCGACCCCTTATGTGCAAGCAGGGGCTGGAACATAACTTCACAAAGGAACAAAAGATCTACATTAAAAACTGGAGAAAAAAAAAGGAGGAAGAACATGCAATGCTACTTTGTCAGCAAGACATTTTTTAATCATCATTTTTCAAGGGGACTTTTCTTTTTTCCTCAACAAAAGTAAGAGAAAATATGTATATGTGTGTTTAAAAGAGATTCGATCATCTGCATGGAAAAATGTCATGAATCAAACGGAAAATTTTAAAATGTGGATGAGATAGATGCTCAGATACAAACCTGGGTTCTTAAATTGATCCGGGCTGTGTAGGTGCTGTAGGGGGGAGTTGCAGGCGGAGGTGGCATGCTCACTGTGCAGCATCTGAGCCGCTTGGGGCCCCAGGGAGCCATAGTCAGCAAAGGAGCAGGGCCCCCCCCTCTGGTCACTGGGCGCAGAGTAAAACCCATAATCGGGGAGGCCTGGGAGATACAGTATAGGGTGGGGAGGGGGAGGGGAGGGGACTCCATCATTGTGGAAATCAACTTGTTCATCGTCAAAGTCAAAGTGTCCAGATTGATAAGCATAGCTCGATGGTGCTTTACACCATTTTAAGGTCACATCCTTATATTTGGTCTGCTTTAGTTGGCCCTCCCTGCCCTCCCTCCCCAGCAGCTTCTGCCATGTGGCCAGACCCCCCTGGCATATGGTCCATGTTTGCTATGTTCAGCTATATTGTATATACACTAACTCGAAAATAATGGACGTATAAAATCATTCCCTGAAAGGATATAATTAAAAACTGCTCATTAACTTAATTGAAATGGACCAAAAGCAATAAATACAAAACACACAGTAAGGCCACAGCTTTGCATAATTGACCTGTCCCAATGTTTGTTTGCAAGCATTAATGAGTGAGCTAAAAAAAAAAAACATAAAATAATAATAATAAAAAAAATCTAAGAATCATTAAAGAAAGCAGGTCAATACATTTCTCATTTCAAACCGACAGTTCTTACTTGACGTACCTGAAGGAAGCTTTTGTCATTTAAATGAAAAGAAACACAGAGCGCACCGATCAATAATTAATTTAAACCCCCTCTTTTTTTATTTTTGGACCAATAAAAACTGATAAGGTTTTTATGTGAATGAGATACAGACACGTTCATGTTTATTGATGATAAGAATTCTCAAGTGTACTAAGTACTCTGAGCACGTCTCAGATTGGCCTCTTCGAATTCTTTCTTTGACACAGATGGTGGATTATCAACAGTTTAGAAAATGTCATTCAGCAATAAGTCGTGCTGACATTTATTGCTTGTTCTCTTAATCTGAGGCAAGCTGCTCATATAAAGAGTGCAATTAAAAGAAACTGCTCCTTCTCACACCTCTTTGATAAGAGAGTTAATCTACTCAGGAGGGACTGAGATTGGTGACACCGGCTTTTCCATGCTGGGTTTCCCCTACTGTGTGTTTGTTTTTTTATTTGGGTCCTGGAGCGAATAGCCATTCAAAGCCACTTCACCTCTACCCATTCAGAGTGAGACAGTCCACTTCTGCCAAATGGAAAGTAAGCACCAGCCATGTTTCTCCCCGCCAATGCTTTTTAGCACTCTGATCTCACCACTTGTGGGCTGTCTGCCCACTCATCAAATTATAGGCTCCAAATAGGGCAGGCTTCCCACGTACGTCACATAATGCCTGACACATTGAACAAAGCTCAAGAAGCAATCATTCCATTTACTTCACTTAGAAAAATGTCACTGAAAATTGATTGGCCTCGCTAATGAGGAAAAGCTGGATCAATGGAATAATTATAATGGGGAAAAACATTGACAATAGCACAAACCACGTTATTAGGGATTCATAAGGAATCCATTCCAAATATATCACCAGTTTAACATGGTGCAAACTCGCCTTGTGAGTGTACAAGAAAGAAAAAAGTCACTTTCATACGATATAAAACCGACAATAAACGCAACTGCAAATGAACCATATTGTAATCAGTGTGATCTTGTGAAGTGTAGATGACACGCACACTCATGAGAAGATGTAGGTGATTTGCTGGATTTAGGTTGATAATTACTGTTATTACTGTTTAGACATTAAACTGCAGCATTAGGCCTACCAAAGCAAAAATAGTGTTAAAAGCAATCAGCTGAAGTGGGTGCATCGTTAAAACTGTGGCCAGGGTTGGTATGAAAAATAATGAGAAGCCTTTCATTTGAGGTGAAGTTCCAACCCGGTGAGACCCTTTGTGTTTTTCTAAACAACTTTCCTGCTTAGCCAGAAAACTCAAGTTTTATGCGAACAGAGGACTTTTTTTTGCCCATTGGGAACATTTCAAGAAAGTTTATTCAAACGTGACAACTGCAACCACCAGTTGCAGCCAGAGCTCTTAAAATGATGTTGGATGATATTAAAAGAAGCTCACAACAACAATAAATGGAAAACTGCAACACAACAGACCATAAACACCCATAAACACTGTTGGCCTGATTCAAAAAACATACGACAATCAAAGTGGGGTGAAGATCAGATGCAGATCTATACGGTTTATGACTCATTAAAAAAAAAAAAAGAAGAAAAACAAACAAACACATGCCAAGGACAATAAACCCCAATCATATGCAATTTACCCTTTAAAAGTATCAATTACCACAAACTGGGCAGGGCTCGCTGGAGAAAAATAAGAGAATAAAGCACCACAAATACTGGCAAAATCAAATGTGAAACATTTAGAGCTTGCGGTTGGTGAGGGAGGCTCAGGTAGGAAACTGGCTTTGTTTGGCACAGGAGCACAACAGAGACGCAAACATGCAGGCCCCCACTCGCGAAGCCATATATTTTCATCAGTGGCTATCTGATCTGTTATGCAGGACGAGAATGGGCAGAGTGTGCCCACAGCTGCATGAGTATCACCGATCATATCGCTGTGCCTCAGACCGTCCCACTATTAATATTCACACAATCTATCCAGAACAATGGGCCTTTCTTGGACTCCTTTTTTCCACTGGCCACTAATTGGATGTAATTACTCATCTACAAAACAAATGAGCGTGTTGAGGTTGCCTTGGAGACTATATCAGGGGACCCAGCAGTGCGAATCGTTCGCAGGGCTTCATTTATACTGATAATTATCTCCCCTGCCCCCACCCCCTTTCCCTTCTGCCCTCAGTGACCAAAACCGGCTGTGAGGCGATAGAGAGGGGAGTGTCTTGCAGTCATCTGTTACTGACATCATTGGGGTGGCTCTCTTTAAGTGGATAAATGCCCTGTTCTCGGTCCCACTTTGCCAGGTGACTGCCTTTAAGGAGGAATCACAAACCTTGAAAGTACTCTTCTTTTTTCCCCACAAGTTGGAAATTAAAAGAAAAAAAAAACATAATCACGCTGATGATAAAATATGGCCTCTTGGGTCTTTTTTTTTTCTTTCTTTTTAGACTTTTACCAGGAGTCTTTCTCAAGACTCAATCTTACAACAACACAAAGACACTTTGCCCACATCTTCTAATGTACAGGGGTTTGCTAAACGGCCTCTGTTCCGAATTCTGATCATCACCAAAATATTGACTTTTCATGTGCAAGAAGCTTTGAATATACATGAACATATCTGTTATTTACGCAGTCAACAAGTACCAGGCATCGGGGAATATAAAAATCTATCACCAAGTTCTGCAAATAGACATTTTCATGCAGCCACTCCTCCCTTTCCCTTGCGGCGCCAGCGAGATTCCTCGGTGGCCATCAAACCACATCACTCTGCAGAAGATGTCAATAAACCTGACATGCTGCTTCTCAAATTAGCTTTGAATTTTAGAGCTACCATAATTAGCTTTTCCATTTTCACCAATGTCATTTAAAAATAGCGTGAAAGAAACTAACAGCTCTTTTGCTGTCTAGCCTTGCTTTCACTTTCCATTTGAAATAATCTTTTCTGAATGAATGGCTGAGTAATTAACAGCACTAGACACCCTTTTCAGAGAGCACAGACATTTCATAAATAATACATATTTAATGTCTTGTCATTTTGTGTTCAGAGAAGCTTGGCTAATGAATTTTAACAGATGATTTCTTCTTGCATTTACTCACCCATACTGAGGCCTCTGTTTTCTTTACTTTTCATTTTATGCCTGCTCTTCCCTTTTCTTGCCACTCTTTCCCGTAACGGGCGAACTCAACAGAGATATGGGTTTACTTTGGGGAACGACTTGTGGAAAGTGCCAGCGTGAAGAGAAAGTGTGAGCGCTGAATCGCGGGCAAAACAATGTGCAACAGTGAAAGAAATCCGCTCGCACTAATTTGAAGCAGGAAAGCCCAGACATGCTAAATGATTTTAATGCAGATTTTAACCTGTGAGGGATCGGGTCTGGTTGGGACTGAGAAAGGGCGCTCGGTTATCGACAGTCTGCGCAGATTATCCCATCGTGAGCAGCCCCAGAGCTGACAGCGCTGGCCTTTTGGCTAAACACATTTTTTTGCAAACATGTCTGGTCAGGCTTAAGTGGTCTGAAGAAATCTAAGACTCTCCGTGAGTGAAATCTGAGCGCGATGCTGGCTACGTCTAATGGTCATTTAGACACAGAGGGAAGAATATATGAATAAATCAAAGAGGAACCGACTCTTAGAGCAATGCTTACTCAGAGATTGTACGTTAATGGGTTGCTAAATCTCACAACCATTTATTTCACGTGTTATTGTTAGGGTGGAGAAAACTGCAGACGCTACTTTTGTCTGCTCCCTTGTTCACAAACGGTCACCACAGCAGGGCCGCATGTCTGAGTTTGCAGCTTTCCTCTGGACGCCCTTACCGACACAACCCTAAAGGGGATTTTTGTCTCAGACTGGAAGTAAACCAGTAACCTTCCATTCGCCAAGTGAATGTGTGTAAACCACTACAGTATGTAGCCACACAGTGTGGAGAAAACTATGCAATTTGTGTATTTTTTTACAAAGTAAGCTTTCTGCAGTGTTTTTAGGCATTTTGAAATCACATAATGCACTTATAAAGATGTATCGAACGCATACTGTATTTCTAAGCTGAAGTCAGAGAACTGACAGCAAAATACCTTCCTAGCATTAAGTTTTCTTTGAAGAGTGCGTTATGCATGCAGCCCCTGGAGGGCAGAGCGGTGATGTCCCCGAAGGCCTGTGCCTGTAACCTCAGAGCATCTGCTCCCCACAGCTGTGAACCACGGCTTTGTGGCGGAGGTGCAAAGGGACGCTTTGCCCTCCCCGATGTGTCAAATCTTTCCCTGGGCCTTAGACAAAAACCCGAGCAGGATGGGCTTGGCATGCCTGCTCATGTTATTTTGCAGCAAATACATGTAAAGTGCTTCTGGCCTCAGAGCTGAGCTCTGCAGATTAGCATCTGGGACAAATGGACCCATGCTCACTAAGAGCCAGACTGATTAAGCCTTGTGCACATAGCCAGTGCTACTCTCCTCTCAGGCACTGCTGAAGATCACAGAGCTTGTTGGAAGGAAATTGATAATAATCTTAACTTGGAAATGACTGTCACTTTTCCTTTCTTTTAATCGCTGGGAAATAAAAGAGGTGGAAGGAGAAGTGAGATGAGAAAACGTGCGATCAGAACAAAGAATGGGAGCAGCTAACTGAGGGGAGGAATGGGTTTTAAATGATGTGAAGACTATCCTAAATCCCAATAAAACTGGCAGGGCCACCTCTGCAATTTATACTGCAGCACAATTTATTCATAGGCCTGGCCACAGACACTCTATTTCAGTTTCGAGCACCTGAGTCAAGTCAGACATACTGTACATAGCAAGTACCCAGACCTGTAAATGCAGTTAGATGTGCTTTGTGTACACTGCAGGTAGAGCTGAGATCTGAGACTGACATTTGAGCTTCTCAGAAAGCTCAGAGGGACTCAGGAAAACACTCAACCAGAGTACACTGGGACCTTTGAAGTTCCCTGGACTGTCAGAACCATCTGCATCAGTTGCATTTTCTCCGTTTTCATCTGACAGCGCACAGGAGATTTCACATAAGTCTACTTTAAAATGGAGAAAGAGTAACAGAATGAGGAGGAAGGAAGACCTTAAAAAGAATGGCTAAATTACTAACTTTCTCCATGTGTTTTATTAGCTAGACATTCATTTATAATATCCAGAGTGATGTTTTGAGTGTGCATTTCAATGGTCAGGTTGTTGTTGACATGTATGTCTAATTTTTACTATTCAGTTCCTCAATAAGCTACCTGTCGTTCTCCATAACTGTGGCAACAAAGGCTCCTTTTCTCTTTTTACTGGCTTGTTCTTCATATATGCAGCAGAGGTTAAAGCATACGTGTCTAAAATACAGGCATGCATCAATCGCCTCCAAATAAGTAATTTCCTCAATGCTGGCCTTAATATACAGATGCCCAGCCTTTCCAACTGCTATAATACGACCGCCTTTTGAGACCTCCGGTGGCACCAAGTCATAGCTTGATAGCAACCTAAAAATCTAAGTATGGGCTGGCACCTTTCCACCTCCAGGCAATGGTAAACTCTGTCAAGTAGCCACATCTCTCTGATCTACTTCTCGCCTGAAGCTACAGTTTCTCAAACGTCCCCAAAAACACACATCAAGACTACCCCTCAAGCGTTGTTGCACTTGAGAGGTGCAACATACTACCTGATGGGGATCAGAGCAGCAAAAAAAACACCTCTTCAAATGCACACCAAACACCAGCCTTTTGCAAAAAACACTTGGAATTACACCAACCACTGCTGCAGCTTTTTATTAGCCTGTCTGAGTAGTAACCGTTAACTCTCTGTTTTATATTTCCCCCCCCTGCTGACTGGTACTTTTTATTGCCTGGAAACAGGCAAGAAAAGTAGCATAGTAGTGTTAAAATATATAGTGCAAAAAAATCAGATTAAGCAATAAAACACATGGTAATAGCTCAAAGAAAAAGTGGCACAGGCCCACTTAGCTGTGTCTATGGTTTCCTGCAGGAAGCAGGCCACCGCCATCCAAAATACACCTTGTCATCAGCAGCGGCCTGTCGCACAGAGAGAGGTCAGCGCGCTGTCATTTTGTCTGCTGAGCACTGGGAGTCGGGCGAAAGTGCCCTCTGTCACTGATGGAAAATGTCTTCCTCATTTTCACAACACTCTTTGTGTATCGCTGACAATCTCCAAACAAACCTCGCCGTACACAAAAAGCTTTCCTGTAGCATATAGCTTATATCTCGTGATTATTAAGAATGCATTTTTAGTTTTATTTAAAGCCCGCGACACCCAGTTCAGATGAAATCTCGTCGCCCATGCTTCTCTCCTCCTGGGTCAACGTCCACAAGCACATATATAATATGTGGTGCTCTATGGAAGCTGTAGGTGGAGTCAAAGCACATGGAATCCACACGGACGTCTGCACTAAACGTGGAGAATTTAGCAAAAATGCAAGAAAGAGCATTGCTATTCCTGGGCTGACACCCTGGGCCGTTTGCGCTGCAAATTAAACGTTACGATGTGACGGAGATGCAGCAACACCCCCAGACGATACACACAGGGAGGAAGGTCAAGTCTAAACAACCTGTGTCCTCTGTTTGGTGTGCGTCTGCGCAGAGAAGACAGCACTGCCATGTCCATGTATTATTCCACGCTGCGTGTTAATGGCGTCATCTTGAGGACTTCTAATAAATCATTAATCAATCATTTGCGACTCGAGATGGAGAGCCGCGCTTGTTGGATGATCAAGAGGCATTTGTTAAGTTTCTCTCCCGAGACCAGAGCGGATACTAAATGGCAACAATAAAACAGAATACAGCTGTTTTAGACCTGCTGACATTTTATGAGCTCAGTCAAATTATGCTCATATTCCACATTTTGCTGCTGTTATTGTTGTTCTATTTTTTGATTTTCAGACACATTCTGCCATTTACTGAAGAGTCCTCTTTAAACTGTCTCATGGCTGTTTAAGTACTCTAAAACAGGCCCATGATGTCACTGTTTTTCACTCTGGCACCCCTCCCCTCAGCCCCTGTTCATAATCATTTACTTGTCTCCCTTCCATTTGCAGCTGTCAGAATTAAACTGTACATAATAGCTGCCATCACGTCTCTTGCTTCCTGGCTGCTGCTAACCCCAAATCAACATTCCTGCTTCTTAGTGATGTTCATTGCAATTGTTGGTTAAGTTCTTTGTTTTCAAAATACAAAATCAAATAGCTTGATGTGAGAGAAAGAGCATCTGATTGGCTTCCAGTGTTCCCTCTGTTGATTTGAATTAAGTTCAAATGAGAAGAAGAGCGCGAGCTTGCGTGTCTGCGTTCGTGTGTGCGTGCGTGCAGGTAGTGCGCGCCCGTACTGTAGCTGTCAGTGTGTTCATGTGCAATAGTGTGCATTTCACATCACAGCACATGTCATTAAACAGCAATTGTCTCCTGACTTTATATCTGTAAGCCACTGCACAAACCAGACAACATCTGAGTTACAATTAAAACACATTTGCTCCAACAAGCTTCAAATAGTATGTCTGATTAGGAAAGACAGTTTTTCCTCACTGCCTGGAGGCTGTGTGTTCAGTCAGGGGAGCTATTATTGACAGCTATTGAATGATCTACAGTTGTAAGGGTGGGGGGAAAAAACAGGATGTCTAAATGAAGCCGACAAGCTGATCAATGCTGTTTAAGACAGAAAGAAACTTGCATCCTGTTTTTTGGTACAAATCTCTTGGCAGATATTCATCTGCTTGCGAATGGGGGGTGTGCGCTGTCAGAACGCTTTACTCGAGTGCGTGTGTACTTAAAGTTGATCTCTACAAGCAGGCAGCTAAAGCACCAACTAATCTTTCCAATTTCCCTATTAAACGTCTGTATTTACAGATATAGAGCAACACGGGATAAGCTGACGTTCGTATAGAACCGACACAACGGTGATTACAAAGGCACCCGAGGTTCAGGGTGCTTTGATGATCAGGTCGTAAGAGATGGACAGAAAAGTGTCTGGGAGCAAAAACGACTGCCATTACTGTCCAATACCATTACTGCACTCCACTGCTTTCTCCTCATTTATTTCTTTTAAGAGACAATCCACCATTACACCAAAACACTACGCAATTTAGTTTACCCTTAATGACAAATATCTGGACGTGGCAAAGGAAAATGTCCATTCAGGTAGTTTAATGCTGAGACGAACTGGAAATTCATTACCTAGCTTTATGAATTACAATATTCGACATTTTTGAATCTGAAAATATTAAGGAAAGACTTTTTTTTTAATTTGCTCTAAGCTGCTTTTAGATCAGATTTTCTTGCATGTGTAACCATTCCTTATTAATGCTAAAACCCTGAGAGCTTCGAGTACAGATGTTTTAGCCCGCGGATGGCCTCTTCATTACGGTTTTGCTTCAGAAATTTCCTCCTGGGAAGACTTTTACTGTCTCAAAAGTAAACATGGCTATGTTATCACAAATGAGCTTAATTCATATTAAAATTTGTCTTGCTTTGTCATCAGCCCTTAAAAATTGTCCAGATGATTGGAGAATTGGAATTAAAGTGGTTCTGCTGGTTCATGTTTTAGAGGGATCTGGAGGGGCTAGGGCTATGTCTGAAAGAATGTGTATGTAGATATTTTGGATTAAATATGTATGTGAACCTAAATTCAAAATGTTGCCAAGTGTGTTGGGGGCTGAAGGGACTATGTCTATGGGGAGAAGCAGAGCAGGAGAAGTTGAAGAGAGCAGCAGCCACACAGAACATGGACAGAGCGTTTACCTGGCCCTGTGCTCTGTGGGTACGCCAAGTAGCCGCCTCTTCCACGGGCCCCCCTACCTGAGCCACGCGCTGCCGCTACCGCCGCCGCCGCCACCGGTCCATATGCTGTCGCTGGGAAGCCTGCAGGCACATACACACACACATATACACACGCACATCACTTCGAGCACAGAGATGAGTACCTCCCAAAGCTACAGGAGAGTGTTGATACCAGTGCTGAGCTACAGGATAAAACTATAGCTTTCACAGACAGGGGCTCGTGTTAGGTCGACATCTGTCAGCAGCCTCCAACAGAACACAGAGTGAGATTCAAAACCCCGCAGACCTGCTCGATCCACACACACAGAAACAAACGGTAGCCACGAAGCAACTCGCAGAATAAAACAATCCGAGCAAAAATAGAAACACGTAGGTCAGCTCTGTCAAACATAACCGGGCGCGTGAGAAAGTTTTAAACCAATCGACTAATAACTCAAATAAACAATCTCCGAATTGTTTCAGATACATAACATTTGATTCCTTTGTATTCAAAACGTCATGTTTAGCAATATAATCCACATGGATACTGAAATGTGTGCTCTTACTGTAAATACTTGACTGTATTTTTGGACTGTACGATATCGTGCATGTCTCAACACTGGAGAGAAGGAATCATGCAGACAAATATGCTCATAATGATACATGTGAGAACGAATATATGAAAAATGTATGACTTCAAACTATATAAAAGGTAAATTTCTGCAAATGTGTAGGATTGTATTCAGCTACGGCACAAACCGTGTAAAATCTCTGATTACATTAGTGGAAGAATTTGGCTCTGGGGGTGTTTATGTCACATGCTTTGGATGAAAGATTATAGCCACTTCTGAGCTGCATAGACATGGGCATAATGGCCCTACCTCTGGGGACTATCCCTGCATTTTGTTCGGGAGTGCTCCCAATTACAGTGAGTGTCTATGGAATCAGAATAATCCACTGTAATGCAGTCCACATTTTTATTCTTTTTTTTTTGTTTGGCTATTCGGGTGGAAGATATATAGTAGAGAAAAACATTCTCCACAATCACACGAAGGCATCTCTTGGATGATTTGTCACTCAGAGACTGTGAAGACTGAACAAGTCTTTTGTGTTTGTTTAGTCTCATGTAAATACTTTACTTGTGTAAACATTTATACTCCAACGCTGAGATTCTTTAAGCTCGGCACTTTAACGCACGTCTACAGCGTACACTCGCTCAGAAATCAGGCAGTTTGCGATACACTAATAAAATCAAGGCTTTAATTCCATGCAAATATAAATCCACTTTTTAAGGGTCTGATTATTCCAACAAATATCAGCCTAATAATCAGACTGTAATTAAGCCAACACAGTATCTGTGAATTGTAATTACATTGTTGGCCTTAATGAACACAGTAGCTAGAGGTGGCTGACAGAGACTAGTCCATGCCCAGGGCTTGGGCTCTCAGCACAGGAATGGCATGTCATTAGTATGGGTGATGAGATTCCTCACTCTGGGCTCAACACCTTCTATGCCTAATCAGCCTCCTAAAATTATCTCCACAGGAAATGCTTTCCTCGCTAGCAAAAAAATGATCTCCAAATTCCCTCAATTGGAGTTTTTCTTGATTTTCCCCCCTCTCCTTTAGTTGATATGTGTGCACGTGTGTTTCCTCTGTGTTCTGGCTATATCCTAGAGACTGTGGTTTAGACATTACAAAATGGCACAAGACACCTCAGAGGATTATATATTTTTTTTGAATGCTGTGGAGGTGAGAGGAGCACCAGCGGGTGACCTATTTTCCGAGCCAGCCTTGTACTGCTATTCCACGAAGAGGGACTCACACAAAAGACTGATGAGACAGAGGGAGGGATTGGGAGGTTTGGGGGGGGTGAGAGGGCAGGGTCAGATGAGCCGCAGCCAAAGAGAAAAACACATAGCTTTTCATCAGCCGCCCGAGAAGGAGGTAATTCACAACTCTGTCGACACAATATGACCATGAATGTGCGAGTCGGGTGTGAGGTGCCATCATGCTGCGACTGGTAGGCAGGTGAAGAAGAAAAAGAAATGCCACTTTTCCCCTGACTATCTAACAGCTCAGGAGAGAATAACAGACTGAGGTAGCGTGGTGAAAGGAGAAAAAGGACACACAAAAGACAACAAAAAAAGGCGACTTAAATCCACCCCGTCTACGCTGCTGCAACCGCAGCACACCTGAAAACGACTCCAAGAGCTCAAAATGGTAATCTCCGCCTCTTTTCACTAAAACACAAATCGACTCTGAAGCTATGCTAATGACGGCCATGCACCCCTGAATTTCCACTTACAGTGTCCCTCATGGTTGATGTGCATAACAGTGCACTCTCCACCTCTTTCTCTCTCACTCCCTTTTTCCTAAGTGCTGAATCTATCTTCCCCTCACTGCCATTGTCATGACACCCCCAATAGACCCACTGGCTTGGAAGTTAGTTGCGGGCAAAGTTGTGGTGAGAGATTAACTTTGCAGGATTAGGTGGGTTAATTAATAGATGGCTGCTGCTCATTGTTTTGTGCTCACGCTGTAAGAAGCCACCCAAGAGAAGCGCTGCAGCATTAAATCAATTTCATGGCCCTTTTATTACTGAGGAGATAAAGCCAATATTTAGCTTTCAATTCTTCACAATTATTGGGCCCCTGCTTTGCCACTTGAGTGGCTGCGCTTGGCTGGGGACAAGGACACATCTGTTTATGAGCTGTGGAGGCCCGGGGGCCTTGGTGTCCGGACTCCAGGGAACTGTCCTCAGCATTTGCTCCTCACAGAAATTCAGCCTTCCTCGAGAATGCACACGGAAAGGAAGAAAGATTAGACCTGAAGAAACACGAGGACTTTCAAAACTGTCAGATGCTGGCTCTCGCTATACAAAAGGATTACATGGTCTCCACAGCAATGCCGGAATTTAATTACAATATTTATATGTACAACTACAGTTTGTCAAAACTCCTTAGTTATTATTCTCTGTAGTGGGGCTAACCTAAAGTTTTACCCGACCACGCTACTCTTTCCTTTACAACCTTCACATTAACTTCTAATCATTTCTTCCGCTTGAACTGCCACCATTACATTACATTACATACATACAGCATGTAAACATATCGTTCACTACCTAAAATAAACTTTCGGCTAAAGGAAGTCAGCAAACAGAATGCCATATCAAATACGTCACATCCCTGGATCTATGCTGAAGGTGCAAAACGTGGATCCATAGCACTATACTTTGCTACTTTATGCCTATGAAGTGGCATTTTTCTTGGGTGCATGGCAGCTCCTTTTCTACCTGCACCTGTATTTTGTGAGTCTCTGTGAAGTTGACTGTACTGAAGTAGGTGGAGAGGCGCAGTAGGGGCAGTGTCAGTGGTGATCAAACAGCACAGTGCAATTTTTCTGTCAAGGATTTCTGGGATTTTTGCTTGTTGGAGATTGGGTCAACAGTTTTGTTTTTTCTATTACAAAACTGTCAAAGCCCTTTAACAGCAATCTGACATCGAGCGAAGGAGAAAAAAAAAATCAGGCAAAGTGTTTAGTAAAATTAATTCTCGCCTCTATTATAAACACTGATGTGACTCATTTTGCCTGGTGTTGCCATGTTTTTCAAGCTGACCCTAAGTCAGTTCATGCGGACTCTTAAATATCGATCTACTCGGACAATGCTCTTTTGCCGACTTGATCTCGACTTAACCGATGCGCCATTTCTGATACATCTCTGCAGATCTTTTCTGGCACACTGCCTTTCTAGCCATAGACTCACTTTCTGATCCCATTACTCAGAGAACGTCACAATGAAAAGTTGTTGCATTATGCATCAATAAGGTCCTATTTATGTCCTACTAGTCTGACAACAGCTTGACTGATGTTAATGTAATCTGCACTGTTCTTTGGCCCAAAACTGCCAGCAGCAGCTCCCCTGTCATTGACAAAGCAGCTCCATCAGTCACAGAGCACTCTCCTCATTTCTCCTATAAGAACACTGTCAGCTGACTAATGCACAGGAGGAACCCAGGGACAGAGGATGTTTCTATGGATATGGATCAAATATGCTCAAACTTTAAAATCTTTATGAAACTGAAAACTATTAGAACCAACAACACTATAACTTAATTTTTAAGTGGAAATCTAAAAGTCTGTCGATAAAATCTATAAACACAATCTCTTTAGAAAGTGTTAATATTGCGCCGCATCAGTGTTTTCAAGATTTTAACATTAAATTTGGGATTAGAGAAGCAGCTAACCAGGATTAGCTTGCTGGCTAGCAGACTTTTCATGCTAAGCTGCTTAACACAGTAGCTTGGTTCGACAAAAGGGGCTGGCGAACAAGGCTTTCAGCCTGCTACAGCCGATTTCGAGGGGCAGACAGAAGGAGTAAGACAGATGAACAGCGAAGAGCGCTGATGAGTGAGACAGATGAACCGAGAAGACCAGCAGACACATCAGTAGAAGACAAAGAGAGGAAAGGACAAAGATAATGAGAAATAGAGGGAGACATAAGGCCAGGACTCTGGTGAGCCATTCATTGTCAGGGAATTCTGGTTTGAGAAAAAAAAACACAACAGACATATTCTCTAAATCTCCTCAATTAGGTGAATACAGAAACACTGCCACACTTATTTTAGTTTGTGTTAATAAAATTTCACAAGAAAAAAACTCATGCAAATTAAAAAGAAAACACCTTTCCTTTCATAAATATTGAATTATTGATTGATTGCCACTGAAAATGGCCAAAAATACATTACATTACATACATAACATGTTTTAACAGTAGTTTTACTAGTAATGTATGGATTGCATTATTTAAAAAAAACATTTTAAAATACAGTCAACCACCTGTATGTTTTAACTCTCTGCACATCTCTGATAAATTCCTGCTGTAATTTTAAGGCCAAAACCAACTTTTACATACAGGTAAGAGAGCGCAGACTAACATTAGCATCACAGTGGATTCCTTTGTCACACATCGGGTCGTCGTTCAAACATGTAGGAAAGCTTCAAATCTATGCAATTCACATAGTAGGTAGTCTTCCAATATCCCGTTTTCGTGAAGGCACCATGAGGTTGATGAGGTGTAGCTGATAAGTTACACACCCACGCACATCTATAAAGTTAATGCTGGTCGAATACACTTTATATGGTTGAAAGGTTAAAATAGAGCTTGAAAAAAAACATTTCCCTCTAAGGTACAAGGACAGGACTGAAAATTCAATGTCCAAAGAACAACTTTAAAACAACTTCATAAAGAACACTGATCTGCTGTAAAGTGGGGTGAAATTTAGGATAATGTTTCTACATTTGAAACGTAAATGTAAACTGTTCAACAGATTTGGAGTACAGAAAGTAGATGAAAAATTAAAAGTGTCTCTGTAATTTTAGGCAGAACTGCTTCTCATCAAAGCTAACCTGATCTTATAGTGAACAGTTACCAAAGCAAACAGCCAACCACGTGTCATGAAACATGGCGGAGAGGTGTAACATGGCCAAAGAAAGCCTGGCGACAGTCCTGATCCTTTTCTTCTGTGAAACTGGGTATTAGTGTTTTGGTGGCAAATGTGCTCAGAGTGGCCTTCTAGTTATGTTTCTGAATTGCATTTGCATGTTGTAGAGTTATTTTATTTAGTGTATTTA